>PVNU02000134.1:0-66909 GCA_003013855.2 Liriodendron chinense | reverse complement strand
GCCAGTCAAAGAGAGTATTTCTTCGAGATGAAATTTGTTTTCATTGGAGTAAAATGTACGTTAGGACCTACACCTTGAACAAAATTAACGGCTCCACCATGTCTTGTATGTGATCTGTAGGCCATGTTCCATTATTATTGATGGTGTGATCAACCTCATGTTGGGGTTGGCACTCATTTTTTGAGTCCATCCATCACAGTGGCACACCATTTGAATGGCTTGGATGTCACCCACATAAGATGTGGACATCCACATTTGTTCCTTGATGTTTGAGTACTCCAATTGTATTCACAAAGTTGGCCTTAACGAAGAAAAAACTACAGGTACATTCAAGTTGGAAATGCTGTTGCAGTCCCTGTTGCTCGAGCTCTGGGATATGCATTGGGCTGTGCGTCCCGTGGAATGGGTGGTGATGGGCCACTGATGGAGCTCCCGCGGAAGTTCCCCCAGTGTTTCCAGAAAGTCTTGTCTCCTACGGCACAGATTGATGCAGAAGATTGTTGTGTTTTGTAGGCGATTGGAAACCGTTATTACGCTGCTCTTGTATGCTTCCCGAGAGCGGGCAGCAGTGATTTATTCAAACTCTAATTGTTGTTTGTGTTTTGAACTCATTACGATTCAAGCCGATGGCTCACCGGGAATATGTATTTTAGCTCATGTAATTCATTATCAGATGTACTTGGGGTGGAAAATGAGCGCTGTTGTTAAAATGCAAGAAGACCTGAAAATCCTCTCTCTCTCTCTCTCTCTCTCTCTCTCTCTCTCTCTAACTTAGTTGTTCTTGTCTAGAAACGTGTCGTTTCTTTGGTGAACCACGTCTGAAATTGATTAGTAGTGTTGTGGTTGTATCTTTCACTCTGGTTTATTTAATTCACTGTGCCAGCTGGAAAATGGTGTTAGAATGGCGTGGGTCGATGTGATGTGGTCCCCATTTTAGCAATCTTGTTGTGGCTCAAGGTAGCCTTTGGGTTTGATTGTGTTTCATACATTCTCTGGCACAGATGGCCCCAGCTATACATATAATTAGATTGTAGGGGTTGTTTGGATTGTTGGAGGTGTTAGCAAACCCTTGATATACATTGTTCAGTCGTTCCCTACCAGCCTGAGCTTTTAGCGCAACCGGTCAGTAACATGGTATTAGAGCAGGACATTCGGTGTTCAAGTCCCGGTGTATGCAAAATTCAGTATTATAGGGCATCTGGTATTGTATCAGCCTAAAGTATCATGTGTGGGGCCAGTATATCGGATTCGGCTAAAATTATTTCAGAGTACTATGTAGCGATAGTGGAATTCTATAAGAATTTGCTCAAAAGGGAAGCTCGAAATTGGCCAAAGCAAGGTTGTCGGACTATGGGCCCATTAATCTTCTGGGTGGGCCATATAAAATATTGTTAAAGATTTTGGTAGCGAGATTTAAGGAAGCAATAAGGGGCATTTGTAGCGGGGAGGCGGATTGTGGATAGCATGCTGATTGCTCATGAGAGTATAGATACTTGTCATAGAAGACAAGAAAAAGGAGTGGTTTGTAAGCTAGACATTAAGAAAGTGGATGATCATGCGGACTGGAGTTCCTAGATGACATGCGCGTTGTGTTGGTTGTGGTGAGAAATGGCGGGCTTGTATTCGTACGTGCGTGGTGTTGGCGAAGTTTTTGGTTTTGGTTAATGGCTCACCAGATGGGTTCTTCTCCGCATCTAGTGGGCTGCGGAGGGGAGATCCATTATTTGCGTATGTATTTGTAGTCTTGATGAAGCGTTTGAGTGGAATTGATTGATAAAAGGGCGGAGCAAAATCTACTGAGGGATTTTGCTATTGATAACTAAGATTTTCAAATGACACCTCTTTAGTTTGCGGACGGCAAGCTTTTGCTATGTAAGGCTGAAGAAGCATTTGTGGAAAATTTTGAGGTCGATCATTGTTTGTTTTGAAGTAGTATCAGGTCTCAAGATCAATTTAAGAAAGACAGAATTCCTAGAAGTGGCATATCTAAGGAAGAAGGGATTTTTTTTTTTTTTTTTTTTACAGAAGTCTTTGGGAAGTAAGGTGGGAGCATTCCCATCCACTTATCTTGGCCTTTCATTATGTATTAGAAAGCCTCCTAAGTGGGTTTGGGACAAGGTGATTGAGAGGTTCCAAAAGAAGCTTTCTCATTGGTGGATAAAACGTTATCTTTAGAAGAGAGGATAACACTCACCAAGGCGACTATGTTGAATTTGCTGGTTTACTACATGTTTCTTTTCAAGTAGTGGAGAGATTGAAAAAAATCAGGAGAGATTTCTTATGAAAGGGAGAGGAAGGTAAGCAAAAGTTCCATCTTATGAAGTAGGATGAAGTGTGTAAGCCATGTGATTAAGGGGGCTGTAGTTCGAGAAATTTGGAGAGGATGAAAAGGCATTAATAGGAAAATGGGTTTGGAGATTCAAGGTGGAAGAGAGTTTTCTATGAAGGGAGGTAGTGGGGATGACGAGGGATGGTGCACACGTACGTCATCGTTGTATAGGAGCTCCTTGTGTAGAGAAGCAGTGATGCAAATGAGGAGTAAGGTGTGGGAAGGTGTTCAATTCTCCTTAGGTAATAGCATGTAGATCAAATTTTGGAAGAACATTTGGTTGGGGGGCTAGAATTTAGAGGAGATGTTCCCAAGGGTTGCAAGGGCAGCATTAGGGAGGGGGATGGTAGTAGCTAGTTGTTTTTGAAAGCAAGGCGATGAGGTCTCTTAGGCTCCGCCATGCAGAAAGCATTGTACGATGATGAGGTTGATGAGCTTCTTAATTTGTTGGCCCTCCTTGAGAAAGTAAGGCTGTTTATCTCAAGACAGATTCGATAGTGTTGTTGAAAGAAAAGTCGATTTTTTGTTTCCAGTTAGATCCATGTATAAGTTGTTGGAGGGTGGGGATATTGCTACTCATGTAAACTCGACGACATTCGTTGTGGCGATATGGAGCGCCCTGAAAGGTGGTGACTTTTGCTTTGCTAGCAGGTTGTAGTAAGGTCCTCAGAAATATGATTCTTCTAAATGTCTGCGTTATTTGCTATGAAGCTGAGGAGACAATGGATCACCTTTTCATTCACTGTAGTTTTGTGAGTAGGGTGTGGCAAATGTTTTTTAATATTTTTGGAGTAATGTGGGCCTTGCTGAGTGTCGTTGGTCAATTGTTCCTAATGTGGCATGCATGCATGTGTTGGAAAGCAGAACAGAAAGTATGGCGCATCACTTGGCTGGCAGGATGATGGACATTATGGTGGGAAAGAAATACTAGATGCTTTAGGAATGAATCGAGGCGAGTGGATGAAGTTTTCAAGAAAGTGAAACTTCTCGTTATCGAAGGCTTTAGCATTTCTTTCTTCTGAAAATTGGGCTGATTTTTAAAGGGGTTTGGGTTGTTGTATAGTTTTGCTTTTTCTTTGTATATTTTGGCATGGCCTTTTCTTCTATAAATTTTCTTTTTAATGCTAAAAAAAAGGGAGGTAAATGGTATTTTTGTGGTGTGTTTGGATGACACATGCAAATGAAATGCAATAGGAGTAAATGGGCATGTTAATGAAATCCTTCCTACAAGAGAGGATTTGGAAATAATTGGGGTGAAATGCCCTTTTGAGCTCCCTCCGTGAGTTTCAGGAGCAAACAAAGGTGGTTCTATGCACATGTCTTGCTTTACACATTGCATGCAAATGATACTCTAAAATAATTCAATTACTGGCTACAACACTACAATCATGCTAGCAGAATGATCCAAACCCTCTAAAGGTTGGACATTTAAATGGATGTTTAAAATTTTTGGCAAGTTTCTTGTTTGTGATCCTTACGTTTGTGGCCTACCTGAGGGTTAAAATTCTCTCTCTCTCTCTCTCTCTCTCTCTCTCTCTCTCTCTCTCTCTCTCTTTTGCTAAAGTATACATTTTAATGGGCTTATAACCATTATGTCCAATATCGCATATGTATACTAATGTAAGATATTAAAGCTGATTTGGAATATCACATATGTTCTTTCCTGTGAATGTATTGAAAAATTCCAATGCATTCCAATTACTCCCACTCCCACTTGTTGGGGAGTCTTCAAACTTGCTCGGATGGGTGCTCCGATCGGCCGGCCGACTGGCCGGAGAGCGTGATTCAGATGCTGTGAAGAACCCCCTTCCCATGTGCAGATTGTGCCCAGGCCGGTCGGCCGACCGGTCGTCAGTGGGCTCCGACCGGTCGGCTGTGAGGCAGGTCGGATGGCAATCTCCCTGGACAGTTTTTGTGAAGGCCGACCGGTCAGCTATGCGCGCGGATTCCTTGCGCAGTCCGCAGTACTGCGTAAGGTGTTTCTATTTTCGGATTTCTTCCTATTTAAGGTGTTGTAATCCGACCTAGAAAGTGATCCTAAGGTGTCCAAGGTTTCCTATTCGTACTAGGAAGAGGGGAGAGGTGTGTGTGAGAGAGAATTTGGGATTTTCTCTGTGTTTCCTTGCTTTGTGGGCTGTCAATCTCTGTAATCTCTGATATTCATAGTGGATCGCTTTGTGCCGTGGTTTTTTACCCGTTTTGGGGTTTTTCCACGTAAAATTCGAAGTCTCTTGTGGTGTGCTTGTGTGTGATTGATTGCATCTTGTGTACTCGTTTGATTGCGCATTGCTTCACGTGTTCGGCATTCCGCTTCCGCTGCCGGCTTCTATCCCAACACCACTTACTCCTGTCGAAACGGAATATTTAAATTTCAAATATATTTCATTTACTCCCATCCAAACACAATTGAGTAGGCTATTTACTACCAATTCATTTACCTCCCATTGCATTTCTCATTTACCTCCATTTACAAGCGCCCAAATGAGTGATTGATACACACATGATGTGTGGGGCCATTGTAATGTGTACAGCACATATGGAATCTTCTTTACGTGCTTCTCTTGATGCTCTCCTGTAGCCTTAAAAAAGAAATTTTGACCAATCTTGAAATGGGCCACACAAGAGGGGAAGGATGGGATGTCCACTGTTAAAAACTTTTACATTGCATTTGGGGCCCACTGTTATGGGTGAAGGACATCCAATCTATCTAGTACAAGCATGCTTTGATGCTTTCCTAGCGCCAAAAAAAAGTTTTTTTATGCAATTTATAAATTTTGGTGGGATTTGCTGTCCCATGCTCTATGGGGGTGTCAATCCTTTATACATCGTAAATACTTTACATGTTATCCAAAGACACTCTGTCAAGCTGTCAGTAAATTACCACCTAAAAACTGAACAGAATAGCATTTAAATAATTTACACTTGAGACTCCTTTAAGGTGTAAGCCGTTTATGATTTAAAACTATAAAGGAATCCAAACGATCAGGAAGAGTTTTTTTGTGTACCCCAACTTTTTGGAGTCAAATCATATTAATGATTTTGATCATAGAAGCATGTCCCAAATTCAACAGGGAAGATTGATTTAAATGCCGCCCACTTGTCAAATGGGGCTTCTCACAAGTGTCCACAAATCTCCGTTCTTTTATTTAAAAGCGACCCACTTGATATTTGGACAGGGACAAGAGGACGTGGTTCGGCTAGTGACCCCAACACTAGCCACCTGGCTGGTGTCAAAGCTCTATGGACTCCACTATGAGGTATGTGTTTTATCCACGCGGTTCATCCATTTTTCTAGCTAATTTAAAGGCATGAGCCCGAAGAAAAGGCGGATCCAAATCTCAGGTGGACTGAACCACAGGAAACAGTGGGCATTGAATGCTTGCCATGAAAAGCTTTTCGAGGGCCACAAAACTTTTGGATCAAGCCAATATTTGTGTTTTGCCTTCATCCTGTGACCTTATCAACAGGTTGGATGACAAATAAACATTACAGTGGGTCGTAGGAAGTTTGTAATGGCGGACGTTCAATCAACACTATTTTCCTGTGGTGTGGTCCACATTAGAAATATATTTCCCTCATTTTTGGGCTCATGTCCTGAACTAAGATGGAAGAATGGATGGATGGCGTTGATAAAACACATACATCATGGTGGGGCCCATAGAGCTATCAGCTAGCTGGCTGGTGTTGGGGTCACTAGCCAAACCGTGTCCGGGACAAAGAGGCTGTCAGTCGCCATTCATCACTAGCCTGTCTAGGACAACTACTGGACAAGGTTCTAAATTTCGGGAGAGAATTAGATGTTACCCCGGTAACACCTTAGTGGGTGTTACCCCTACCGTGTGGGGCCCATCTTGATGTATTTTTTTTTATATATCTATGCCGTTTATCTGTTTTCTCATATTATTTTAGGATATGATCCAAAACCTTGAGAAGATTCAAGTCTTAGGTGGACCATACCACTAGAAACAGTGATGAATGACCATTAAAAATGATTTGTGGGCCACAAAAGTTTTGGATCAATCTGATATTTATATTTTCCCTTCATCAAGACCTTATTGACATTATCAAGAGCTTGGA
Organism: Liriodendron chinense; assembly: GCA_003013855.2. Lineage (NCBI taxonomy): Eukaryota > Viridiplantae > Streptophyta > Magnoliopsida > Magnoliales > Magnoliaceae > Liriodendron > Liriodendron chinense. The sequence goes on along the minus strand of PVNU02000134.1, from coordinate 60,503 downwards.
TTGCAAGTGAACATTACCAAAACCTTACCATGGGCTCTTTGGAATTTTCAATGGTGGGGCATGTTGTGGGAAAAATACGAGCTGACCTCGGTACTGTTGCGAGAAGAATACGAGCTGACCTGGGGATAGATCCGGATCAGCCTGCTCAGCTCGAAGCCGATATGATGATAGACAGAACGACCCAAGTACAGGTCGTTAGGTCAGACTGACCTGGTCTAGGTAGGAAAGGCGATCCCTGTGAATGATCTCATAAGGCCGACCACTCGTATTGTAACGACCTGGTTCCGTTACCGCAATTCTCTAAGTTTGTGCGTGATAAGAGGAAAATAATCCGGAAAATCCCTAACCAATTTGCCGAAGATCCTCGAAGATCACGGGACAGCTCAGGAAATCTCAGAGATCCGGGATTTCCTATACAAGCATCACGGTGGCAGAAAAGGAACGTAACCCCACGACCTAAGTCTATAAATTGAGGCATTCTCTCCATGATCGAGGTAAGATACAAAAAATTGATCAAAAGATAGATATTTAATCTTTCAAGATCCTACTGACTTAGGCATCGGAGGGCTAACGGCTGGACCTAGAGGTGGGCACAAACCAAGCCAGCTCAAAAGCTCAGCTCGGATTGGTTCGAAAAAGCTCGGCTTGGATTGGTTCGAATGGAAGTTCAAACCAAACCAAACCTCCGAGTCAAGCTTGCTTGAAAAAACAAACCAAACTCAAACTAGGGCAGTTCCAGCTCAGCTCGACTCGAAGCTCGATTTGATTCAGCTCGGTTTGATTTGGATCGTAGATTATAAGCACATTGTTTCCTATGGTGTGATCCACTTGAGCTTTGGATATGATTCCATTTTGGGGTCATGTCCTAAAATGATATAAAAAACATATGGATAACATGGATAATACATATATATGATGACATGGATAATACATAATACATATACATGATCACATGGATAATACATAATACATTTGCCTGAAGACACACTGTTTCCTTGCACTTGTAAGATTATGCTTGTGTACTATTGTTTGGAAAATACTCTTACATGTCTATTTTGAAGTTGCACTCTTTTGGAGGGATGTGAAACATCATATAGTAAGATATGTTTGTACTTTTTTTTAAAACTTTTTAAATTCTTTTCTATTTAAATGAATAAGGAAAAAAAGAGCCACTGTTTGTTTGAACTCGGCCCGGCCCCGTTCGAAATTTTCAACCAAGCCGATCCCGGCTTGAACCAGATTTTTCTGGAGCAAACCAAACTCGGGCTGCATGGGTCGGCCCGAAACCCAAACCAAACCGATCCACAAACTGCGGTGGTACAAAAACAAACCAAACCAAACTAGGGCTAACTCGGCTTGGCCCGGATCGTTGCCCACCTCTAGCTGGACCCCAGCCACCCCCCTTAGCTTTCCTTTGTGCTCTACAAGATCCAATCTTCTGCCAGGGAGAAGGTCAACATCATTCAACCGTCAAGATCGAAGGACCTTCATTCTCATCTGTTGATTAAATTCCAGCACCAACAGATTGGACGAGATTAAAGCAATCCCAGCGCTCAGCATAAATGACAGAGGCCGTGAAGAGCCTCAACATACTCACCCCCGGCCTCAGCAATCCCAGCGCTCTCACCAAACTCGGCAGTCACAACATTCTGAACACCCCAGTCCGGACGAAGAAAACGAGGCCGCCAGCCAATCAACCGGGGCCAGATCTCGGCCAGTAACAAACTTACCTGCCAGCGATCTAGGGCATAGGCTTGAGGAGCGGAGGACGGCTCGTCTCGAACATGAACGAGCTGATCGTGAAGCCAACAACCGAATAGACGACAACCTGAGCCCACTGGAAGCCGAGTTGAAAGAACTCCGGGAACAAATGGGCGATATATAGAGAGCACAACGAGCCCGAGCACCTATCGCAGTAGATGCGCTGGTCGACTCATCGGAGTCGCCGTTCACCGACGAGATTCGTGAAGAACCCCTTCCCAAAGGGTTCAAAGTTCCTCAGCTAAAGCAATATTCAGGGATAGGAGATCCGGCAGAGCACTTAGAAAACTTCAAAGTCCGCATGGACCTCCTCGGGGCCAACTGACACATTATGTGTAAGGGTTTTCCGTTGTCTTTGACGAGCTCGGCGTGGACCTGGTTTCGTAACCTGAAACTTAGGACAATCAGCTCGTTCTCTAAATTAAGCCGAGCCTTTGCCACTCAGTTCATCGGAAGTACCGACCCGAGGAAGCATTCAACTCACCTTGTTGCGATTAAGCAAAAAGAAGATGAGTCTCTGAAAGATTACCTCGCGCGTTTTAACTCCGAAGCCGTGCAAATCGAAAACCTCTGCAAGATGTATTGTTGCACACTATGATCGGGGGGCTTCGTGATCGACGATTCCTATGGTCTGTCGGGGATGAGCCACCTCAGTCCGTGGCCGAATTTTTAGATCGAGCGGCTAAACACATCAACGCCGAGGAACTGGTTAACGCTCACCGACCGATAGCCAGGAATAAGGATCGACAGGATAGCGGCAGCTCGAAGAGACACAGGTCGGAGCGGAAGTCAGAGCGAAGGTCACCAAATCGGAATGAACCTGCTCGTGGAGCGAAATCACCTGCACCACGGTTCGAAAAGTATACACCGCTCAACAAAACCATCGAGCAAGTATATTTAGCAGAGAAAGACAAGTACAACTTTGAACGACCTGCGAAGATAAAAACCGACCCCAATAGAAGGTCGAAATCAAGGTACTGTTTGTACCACGAAGACCACGGTCACAACACCGTGGATTGCTTTGACTTGAAGCGACAGATAGAAACCCTCATCTAGTAAGGATTTTTGAACGACTACATTGCCCAACGTTCGGATGGACGAAGGGATGAAAGTCGAGCCACTTACTTGAATGAGGGACAAAGCGACAACCTTGTAGAAGAAATCCACATGATCTTCGGAGGGCCGACCACTGGAGATTCCAGGAATTCCCGCAAAAACTATGTACGGCAAGGAAAAACATCTCTACCGGGACCCTCGGTGAACATCACCAGCCGACCTGCAAAGGTCGCAAAGGTAACCTCGCAAACAATAACATTTACCGAAGAGGACACTCGAGGGGTCGTACACCCACATGACGACTCTCTTGTCGTCGCGATGGTGGTCACCAACAAAAGACTCCACAGGATGATGGTCGACACGGGCAGCTTAGCTGATATCCTGTACGCTTCGGCGTTTGAAAAAATGAAGATCGACAGATCCCGACTGAGACCGGTCAAGACAGCGTTGACCGGGTTTACAGGGGACAACATCATGCCCGAAGGGGAGATAACTCTGCCAGTTACCGCCGGGGAAGAACCTAACCAGAAAATAATTATGGTTGACTTCCTTGTCGTAAATACCCCCTCTGCCTATAACGCCATCATCGGCCGCCCTATCCTGCGAGCTCTCAAAGCTGCCGTCTCCATCTATCACCTTGTAATGAAGTTCGAAACTGAGGAAGGAATTGGCGTAGTCAGGGGAGATCAGCAGGAAGCCCGTCGTTGCTATACGAACTTTCCCTACGAGGGAAAAATAAAAGCACGGTATCAACCGTTTCTCATGCGACCTCTCTCGACCCAAGGGAGGAAGAGAAGGAGTGCGGGTCGCCCGCTGAAGAGTTGATCGACATTCCCTTGTCGGATACCGACCCGACCAAAATTATCAAGATCGGATTATGTTTGGAGGACAAGGTGCGAGAGAGCCTAATCACCTTCCTGAAGGAGCATGTGGACGTTTTTGCGTGGTCCCATGAAGAGATGCCCGGAATCTGCCTAGAAGTGATGGTCCACCGGCTAAACGTCGATCCAACCATCAGACCGATCCGTCAAAAAAGGCGCTCTTTCAATACAGAAAGGTACATGATAATCGAAGAGGAAGTACAGAAATTGCGCAAGGCGGGATTCATCCAAGAAATATGCTATCCAGAATGGCTGGCAAACGTCGTCCTCGTCAAAAAGAATAATGGAAAATGGAGGGTCTGTGTGGACTACACTGACCTGAACAAGGCCTGTCCTAAAGACAGCTTCCTTCTACCACGGATAGATCAGCTCGTCGACGCAACCACTGGGCACGAACTCCTCAGCTTCATGGATGCCTACTCTGGATATAATCAGATCCAAATGCACGCTCCCGACAGGCAAAAAAACAGCATTCATTACGGATCGGGGGCTCTACTGTTATAAGGTCATGCCCTTCAGGCTGAAAAACGCCGGGGTAACCTACCAACGACTAGTAAACAAGATGTTCGCAGATCAACTCGGTAGGACTATGGAAGTATACGTGGATGATATGCTCATGAAAAGCAAACGAATGGAGGACCACGTCTACGATCTCTGCACTGCGTTCAAAATATTGCGGAGGTATCAAATGAAGCTCAACCCTAGCAAATGCGCTTTCGGAGTAAGCTCGGGAAAGTTCCTTGGATTCATGGTAAACCAGCGAGGAATTGAGGCCAACCCTGAAAAAATTCAGGCACTTCTCAACATGAGTTCACCTCGCACAGTGAAGGATATCCAGCGACTCACGGGAAGGATCGCGGCACTCAACATGTTCGTCTCAAAAGCTACAGATCGATGCCTCCCCTTCTTCAAGCAGCTACGCAAATGCAAGGAGATGACTTGGACTTCGGAATGCGAGCAAGCTTTTAGCGAGTTGAAAGCTTACCTCGGCTCTCCGCCGCTGTTATTCAAACCAGCGCATAAAGAAGAACTACTCTTGTACTTAGCAGTTTCATCAGCGGCAGTCAGCTCGGCACTAGTCCGGGACGACAAAGGGGTACAAAGGCCCGTTTACTACGTCAGCAAAGCCCTGCTCGACTCAGAAGCGCGATACCTGACAACAGAGAAGCTAGCTTTGGCACTTATCACCTCAGCCCGAAAAGTTGAGGCCATACTTTCAGGCACACCCGATAGCTGTGCTGACTGATCAACCACTGCCACAGGTACTGCAAAACTTGGAAACCTCAGGTCGTCTCGTCAAATGGGTTGTCGAGCTCGGTGAATTCGACATACAATATCGACCTCGAGCTGCGATCAAAGGTCAAGCCGTCGCTGACTTCATCGTCGAGTTAACCGAGCCCCTCGACATTCCGGACAACAGTAAATCGGACCCGCCATCAGAGGATAACCACGACACACCAGCCTGGTTATTACACGTTGATGGATCTTCCAATTCACAAGGCAGCGGAGCCGGTCTCGTCTTGACATCGCCTGACGGGATCCAAATTCAATACGCTCTCCGATTTGGATTCTGAGCTTCGAACAATGAGGCTGAATATGAAGTCCCCCTAGCCGGTCTCCACCTCGCCTCTGAAGTAGGAATCCGATCTATAAAGATACACAGCAACTCCCAGTTGGTGGTCGGGCAAGTGACCGCAGAATACCAAGCGAAAGGAGGAAAAATGTCCGCATATCTGGTAAAAACTCAAGAGCTACTGTCACGTTTTGATCAATATAAAATTGTTCAGATCCCGAGGAGCAAGAATATGAATGTGGATTCTCTAGCGAAGCTCGCATCATCAGCAGACGACGAGCTCGGTAGGATGGTTCCCATCGAGTTCCTCCCTCAACGAAGCATATTGTCAAACGAATCCCAGGAGTTTTTCCAGTGTCAGCTACCCCAGATTGGAGAGATCCCATCATTCGGTTCTTACAGTCGGGCGAACTATCCGTAGATCAAAAAGAGGCTCAGCGCATCCGCTATAGATCAGCTCGATATACTCTGATCGATGGGATCCTCTACAAAAGAGGGTTTTCCCTTCCATGTCTGCGTTGTTTAGGAACCGAAGAAGCTGATTACGTGTTACGTGAAATCCATTTTGGCTGTTGCGGGAATCATTCTGGTGCCCGAGCACTAGCACAGAAAGTAATCAGACAGGGGTATTATTGGCCCACCATCCAGCACGACGCCCGGGAAGTTGTTAAAAAATGCGATAGATGCCAACGCTTCGCTCCAATTCCTCACCTACCACCAGAAGAGCTCACTCCCATGTCTGGACCGTGGCCATTCGCTCAATGGGGAGTCGACATCATTGGCCCTCTTCCGACGGGGAAAGGGCAGTTAAAATACGCAATCATTGCCGTCGATTACTTCACAAAGTGAGCGGAAGCAGAACCATCAGCTACCATTACAGAAAAGAAAACAACATATTTCATTTGGAGATTGATCATGTGCCGATTTGGGATTCCGAATACAATAATTACTGATAATGGGAGACAGTTCGACAACGAAAGATTCAGGAACTTCTGTAAAGGTCTGGGCATTAAAAACGTATATTCTTCTCCTCACCACCTGCAAGCCAACGGCCAGGTCGAGGCAGTTAACAAGATCATCAAGAACCACCTGAAAACAAAGCTCGGAGAAAAGAAAGGTGCTTGGGCAGACGAACTTTCCAAAGTACTTTGGGCCTATTGGACCACGGCTCGGTCCACAACCGGGGAAACGCCTTTCTCTTTAGCTTTTGGAGCAGAAGCCGTCGTCCCAGTAGAGGTCGGGATGCCCACGAGCAGAACGAGCCAACATCGACTTGATCAAAACGAAGAGCAACTGCGGACGAGCTTGGACCTACTTGATGAAGTATGAGAGGCATCCCAAATACGATTAGCAGCCTATCAGCAACGGGTTAGGTGATACTATAACTCCCGGGTAAAAGAGCGGCGGTTCCGAGCTGGCGATCTAGTTCTCAAAAAGGTTAGTGTTAAAGACAAAATCGCTGTCTTCAGTCCCAACTGGGAAGGGCCATATAGGGTGCTCAGTTCACGTCGTCCCTGTACTTATTGGCTCGAAAGCATGGATGGCAGGCCCCTTTCCCATCCATGGAACACTGATCATCTGAAGATCTACTATCCATGAACGAGCAGAGCCTCCTATAAAATATGTATTCCGAGGCGGTGATTCAATAAGATTGCTTTGAAATTACTTCGCAAGTGTTATATTGACAACTCACTCACGCATGACCAAAGCGACTTAACATGTTCGGAGCGTACAGATCAGCCTCGCGGCATTAACGTTCTGAGCTAACTACCCTACTATCCTGACCTAATGACTAGTCATCTACTTCAATGTGATGGTCGGATTTATGTTACCGAGCTTCGCTGATTACAAAAGGTTCCTTAGTCGTTCTAAGATTCGTTAGATGGACCAGCCGCAGACCCTTTAGAAGGTCCTTCCCCCGCGGCCTCATCCTCATCTTCGTCGTCGTCGACGGGAGTAAGGTCCAGGTCAGGAAAATGTTTGAGGACGAGCCTCCTGCAATCCCAGAAGCCATGATTGTACAGCTCCTCGGAAAGTGCGTTCAGCTTTTCAAACTTAGCATCCGCACCTTTGGCATCTGCCAAGGCCTTCAGCTGAACCTCCTTTAAAAGTCCGGCCAAGCTCATCTTCTCATCCTCGGCCGTCTTGAGAGCAGCCTCGAGTGACTCGACCTTATTCTCTTCAGATTGAGCCTTGGCCGACGTCTCTTTCAACGCCTCCTCGAGTGACTGGACTTGTGCCCGAGACACCTCCAGATCAGACTGGGCAACCTTCAGCTCGGACTGAGCTGTTTGCAGTTCCGTCTGAGCCGTTGCCAGCTCAGATAACTTTTTCTTCAGCTCAGTCTTCATTACCTCAGTCTTGTTCTTCCAGGAGGATGCGGTAACCAGAGCTTTTTGTATCTGGTGGGTCCGCTTAGCCATCCTCTGGCTGATCATTATCAGCAAGGCCGAGTCCTACAAAAACACGTTACAACAGTTAGTAGTGCGACAACAGATTGAAAAAGAAAAAGAAAAAGCAGTCAGCTCACCCTGAGACTACTCTCAATCGCGACTCCGACCATCTGATCAGGATCTGTCGACGCAAGCGAGCTCAGATCCTGAGGGATGTTCTGGTTAACGTCCATGTAGGCGTTAACCCCCTCTTTCCAGGTCGAAAACTGCTCCGTGACTGGAGGCATATCGACCTGGTCTTCGCGCTGCTCGGCCCCAGAAGCAGCTGCAGCGCGGGTGGCTCGGGGAGTTGGAGGAGGGCGCGACGATCCGACCTCAGCAGGGGTGCGAGCGGGCCCCGCTGAAGTCGATCTTGTCGGAGTGCCAGACGAACTGGCATGAGTGGCAGGTCGGCCCGCAGACAGCTTGACCCGGGAATCCGAGGTGTTTGGCACGTTGACGACCGGAACCTCGGAAGCGGGAGACTGGGCAACCAGAGGCTCACCCCCTGCAGGGGATGAGCCAAGAGGTTGTCCGGACTCGCACACGAACGACCGAGGCAATGTTTGTTGCCCCTGAGTCTCCGCGGCCACCCTTTTGCTCGGAGGCTCCGTCGAGCTCTCCCCGCGCTCAAGGAGCCGAGCAGGAATTCTGCGGGATTTAGAGACCGCCTTTGGTGCCATGCCTGTCCAAAACATAAAGAAAGATGTCAGGACATAACGTGTGGAGAAACGACAAGTAAAATGTAAATATCAACATTGCTCTGTTCACGAGCTGACCTGACTCGGAGACAGATTCTACAATGATTAAACTGCGGAAGTTTCTTTCTTCAAGCGGATACTCTCGGGTAGCTCGGATCTGCCTCTCTTGGATCGCAGAAAGGGCTACCCTATTGGCCACTGAAGCTGCACAGACAAGGAGAAGCGGGTCAGAATAAAAAAAGCATAAACGAAAAGCATTAGAAATTCAAAGAAAAATCTAAGTGTGGCTCGACCTGGCAGAGCAAAGTCAGCTCGGACCCTATGTTCTAGAGGGCGAAGCTCATCCGATGAAGCCTCCCAATCCCCCGACGCAAAGAACCATTTCCTCTTCCAAATTCTTGTGGAGGATGGTAGGCCGGTCACTATCGAGCCTCCATGGCCCGGGTGAGAAGAAAGGTAATAAAGACCCTGACCTCTCAGAGACTTAAGACTATACATAGAGAACAGCTCGTTCGAGGTCAGTTCTTTATTTCCTACTCTCTGCCACAAGATGTAGCATCCCACCATACACCTCCAGCCATTAGGTTGCAGCTGGCTCGGTGCGAGACCTAAGGTGTTAAGGACCTCTCACACGAAGGGGTGTAGAGGCAACCTGATCCCGGCCTCTAAATGCATTAGGGAGATGACTGTTTCCCCCCGGCGAGGTCGGCTCGGCCTATCAGTTCGGTCCGGAATCCTAAGTTTTACGGATTCGGGAATCCCGTACGTTCTCCTCGCATTGTCCAGTTCTCTCTGGGTAATCTGCGAGGTCACGCCATCCAGCTCGAAGGAATCCTTCTGAGCCGTTCCATCCCCAACTTCTGGCTCAGGGACGTCGGATTCCTCTGCATTCACAGGATCGACTGTCTTGGAATGGGATTCTCTGGGGTCTATCTCCTGATGCTCTGATAGAGGCAGGTCCGATTCGGAATCCCCAAACCTCACCATGGGTATGGCATCAGAGCAGGAGACATCCGACATTTTGAAAGATATTAAGAAGAGAAGAAGGTCTTCTGAGGGTAAGAGGAGCGTACCCTAGATGTCGGTATACCGGCTGGATGAGAGATATCAGAAAATGGAGGAGGAGAACCCAAAAAGAAAGGAAAACAAAATTGGAGAAGAGAAAGATTTTTCCGAAATTCGCTAAGTCTCGAGTTTTATACCCAAAGGACTCTTCGGCATTTAATGAAATGATTCCTTATGGCGGCTCTCGGTTGAAGCGTACAAAAAGTAACGCACTACTCCAGACACGTGGCACCCCCCTATTCGATAATATTCTGTTGAGCGCTAATATGCCGTACAAACTAATGATGGCGCCTCGATTTTTTGAACAACGTATTAAATGCCGCTTTCCCGCTCGTCGAGATGACGGCGCAACAGCTGTAAAACGCCAAAAGTAGCCAGATCGTCGTATCTTCTTTATCAAGCTACTCCCGAGACAGACGAGCTAGACTCGGGAGTGGGGGGACTTCTGTTGTGGGAAAAATACGACCTGACCTCGGTACTGTTGCGAGAAGAATACGAGCTGACTTGGGGATAGATCCGGATCAGCCTGCTCAGCTCGAAGCCGATCTGATGATAGACAGAACGACCCAAGTACAGGTCGTCAGGTCAGACCGACCTGGTCTAGGTAGGAAAGGCGATCCCTGTGAATGATCTCATAAGGCCGACCACTCGTATTGTAACGACCTGGTTCCGTTACTGTAATTCTCTAAGTTTGTGCGTGATAAGAGGAAAAGAATCCGGAAAATCCCTAACCAACTCGCCGAAGATCCTCGAAGATCACGGGACAGCTCAGGAAATCTCAGAGATCCGGGATTTCCTCTATAAGCATCACGGTGGCAGAAAAGGAACGTAACCCCACAACCTAAGTCTGTAAATTGAGGCATTCTCTCCGTGATCGAGGTAAGATACAAAAAATTGATCAAAAGATAGATATTTAATCTTTCAAGATCCTACTGACTTAGGCATCAGAGGGCTAACGGCTGGACCCCAGCCACCCCCCTTAGCTTTCCTTTGTGCTCTACAGGATCCAATCTTCTGCCAGGGAGAAGATCAACATCATTCAACCGTCAAGATTGAAGGACCTTCATTCTCATTTGTTGATTAAATTCCAGCACCAACAGGGCACTCAATCACACTCTTTCGTGGTATGGTCCACTTGAGATTTGGATCCGCATAATTTTTGAAACCTTATACGAAAATGGGCTGTATAAACGTATGGACGGAGTGGGTATACATAATATCATACATGTGGGCCATACGGTAGGGGTAACACCCACTAAGCTGTTCCCGGGGTAACACCTAACTTGCGCTCCTAAATTTCAAGCCTGTGCCTGACCCTTTGTTCTGTTTAGTGGCCCAGCTCGTCTCCTGCTAGGAACGGGCAGGAGCTTTGAGTGGCCACCGTGATGTATGGACTTTATCCACACCGTCCATCCATTTCTCCGTGCCATTTTATTGAATAGGACCAAAATTTAAGTCAATCCAAGGCTCTAGTGGACCACACCACAAGAAGCCCCAGTGGTAATGATTCTCACCGTTGAAACTTTCTTAGGGCCCACCGTGATGTTTATTTGCCATCCAACCTATTCACAATGTGTCATAGACCTGGATGAAGGCAAAAAGCAAATATCAGCTCGATCCAAAACTTCTCTGGCTGCTAAGAAGTTTTCAATGGTGATCATTTAATCCCTATTGTGTGGCCCACCTATGTATTGGATGTGCCTCATTTTTGGTCCTATACCCTTAAATTATACGGAGAAATGGATGGACGGTGTGGATAAAGTCCATACATCACGGTGGTTCACTGGCTGGGCCACCATGATGTTCCTTACCTCCACGCCGTCCATTTTGCATATCATTTTACTGAATGGTCCAAAAAAGAACCAGATCCAAATCTCTGTTGGACCACACCACAGGAAACAGTGGTGATCGACCTTTAAAACTTCGATGGCCAGGAGTTATGGATCAAGCTCATATTTGTGTAGGCCTTTGTGAACTTATCAATAGGTTGGATAGCAAATAAACATTCCGGTGGCTCTGCAGAAGTTTTTAATGGTGGGTAATCAATCACGAATGTTTCCTGTGGTGTGGTCCACCTGATATTTGGATCTGCTTAATTTTTAGGGTCAAGCCCTAAAATGAGCTGTCAAAACCAATGGACGGCGTGGATGTAAGACAAATATATCAAGGTGGGCCCCACAGTCAGCGATCCACCGAAGCCGCGTCCAGGTCAACCGGAGGATCTGCGGACCCTGTATTATGTGGTTGGGTGGCCAATATATCTCAGCCGTTTAATCCACAGACCTGTAACTGTCGCTCTATCTGAATTTTCATCACCACCGTTCCCACTGATAATTCTGTTAGATCTATGTTGTCAACCGTTTAATTTTTTAAGAGTGTTGCTTATTCTGCTGTGTCCAACTGATGATCAGACGGCTGCGATGCTTTGTTGGGTGGTATTGTCTGTTTCTTTGGCTTCCATCAGTTACGTAATGCCGTTGTTGGACTACATTTTCATGTGGCCCCCTTACATTATGTTCTACGTACCACCTATTGCACTGTGTACGGTTCACCTGTGGGCCGCTTGATGAGGCCAGCCAACTGCTTTCCGGTTAGTTTTGTGCCACTGGTCATGGCACCCTTCCTCCACATGCGGCCGCGCCACCTATATACAAATATTCAGATCATATAAATGGTCCAATAATTAATGGAGCAGATCTCCACAATAATCCGGATAAAGAAATCCTAACCGTTCAAATATCGGCTATCACAAGGATGGTTAGGTCCAAATTTGTAAGGAAAAATCAAGCGGCTAATATTAGCTTTATCTGAAACTTTTCTCCACCACAGTTGAGTCAGTGACTAGTGTTTTAAGCAGCCATGCTAGGTTAAGCGATGTAGCTTAGCCTTAACCCTACCTAGCTCATGAAAATAGTTTAAGCCATATGCTACATAGTCTCGGATACACCTACATAGCTTATGTTACAGGCTTTTGGATTGTAAATTACTTAAGCCACTTATTCCTCAAGTAGCTTATCTAAATTTTTGCTTATTAAATTGAAGTAATTAAGTAACTTTAAATAAAGAAGTTACTTATAATTGGTTACAAACCAAACTTACTTATATCAAATAAGTTACTAATCTATTGTTGTAAGTAGCAAAGGTAACTCATTTGGTGGTATCCAAATGGGCCCTATATGTGACTGCAATAGTAAAATAAATTAATGTTTTCAATAACTTGTTAGATTTTTTTTTATTTTTAGTTAAAATTAGTTAATCGTTGCATAATAATATAAGTAACAATATTAAATCAATTTCATTTCTCTTTCTTTAGTTTTCTATACTTCCAGTTGTGTTTGATTGGCTAGACATCATGAAAATTTATTAAATTCATTTATTATTATTATTATTATTATTACTACTGTTATTTGATAATGTCACCTCATTTTAAGGCAAGGCTATTCCCTGCAGATGCACGGGTAATCCCGAGGGGGGAATCGAATTTATGTTTGTGGGGAGCACACCCACTCCCAAACCCCAAGCGGGTTTAAATTCATTATTAAACAAGTTAATTTGGGCAGTATATCATGTATTGGTGCAATCAAGCGCAACCTTAATTAACACTAATGTGGAATATTTCAGTCGATTGAATTTACATGTTGTTAACCTTGGGAATATGGAAGTTGATTAGGGAGACGAAAGTTACAGGCTTTGGGATGAATTACCCAATGCGTGGCTAACCTTCAATGTACTATACATTGGAGAAGAAAATGTTGCTAATTTCGTTCCACCATTGCCAACAAATAAAAAATGCTTCCTATATGTGTATGGGAAGAGGTGCCCCATATGGAGATGATTTCTCTCAATGGTCATTCATTTGCAGGTGTATCATATTGTATCCAAGAATCCTGCACAATGTTGGAACTAGCAATTTCCTCTTATACATTGTGAGAGTAATTTGGCTGGAAATTACAACTAGCATTCTTGTCCCACAAAATAACCAGCCAGAGTCATCAATGTTGATTTACCATCAATAAATATTGATGTAATTTGCAAAACAAAGATGCCCTTAGTGTGGTTATCATGGATTGTCATATACATTATCATGTATATATATGTTTAAATTTAATAGGTTGGATGTCATATACATTACCACGCCCTCCAAAATTTTCTACTTAATTGCTTTTCAAAGAAAAACATTATATGAGCACACTTTGGTAACTTCCCTTTTCAAAAGGGATAGGCAGCTTGCGACACCTTGTGGTTGGACATTCCTGAAGCCAAAAGCTAGGTAGGACCCACCATGATGTTTGTGAGAAATCTACTTTGTCCCTCCGTTTTTTCTAAATTATGTTAGGAGATGAGCAAAAGAATGAGGCAGGTCAAGAACTCTAGTAAGCAGCTCGACAAGAAAAGGTGGGTAGGGAAATGCCTAAAATTAGAAACTCCTTAATATGTTTTATATGACGTCCAAATAGTTTATAAGGTCATTCCTACTGGCATGAATTGAAAACACAAATTTCTTATCTTGACCCAACTTATGAGGTAGATCCAAAATTCTACTAGGCTGCAGGATAGAAAACAGTGAAGACAAGGTCAGAGAATGTTGTTGACAATTGATCAGAACCGTTCCCGTGTCGCCCTCAATTATTGTTGAGCAGAAAGGAAGACAAGGTCAGAAATCGAGGGTCAAAATAATCCTCCCAAAAGCTAATCTCTAGATCAGAGCACTAGGACCATTGGATCGAGCTAGTTTTGGGGCCAACGTGCATATAATGGATTTCCTTTAAAATGAAGGGTCCGGATTCGCAATCAGATTGCTGAGATGAAAAGAGTAATGATAGGCAAAATTACTACTATTCTTATATATCTCTTTTATTTAAATCCTAACAACTCTCATAAACACAACAACAACAGACATAATCAACTCACACTTCTCGATCGAGCTCTCAGGACCCTCCGATTTTGGCAGCCTCGAGATCGGCCCGCCTTCTTCAAGAAGCTCTGATCATCATCCACGATGGCCATCTGGATCGGTGACGATCCGAGCCCGTCAGCGATTGCGAGCAGGATCTTCTTCATCTCGGACCGGAATTCTTCGAGATCAACGGTCTCGCTGTTGTCACAGTCAAACTTCTGGAAGATGGAGTCGTAGAGGGCCGTCAGCTGCTCGGGAGAGGTTGCCACGTCGACACCGAAGTGGGTCTCGATCAGACGGAGGGACTCGAATGCCTTGCGGAGCTCTGATCGCGAGAGAGAACGCCATCGCCGTTAAGATCGAGGGCCGTGAACTGCTCGTCCACGCTCTTCTTGAAGGCTGAGTCGTCCGATACAAAGGCCCCGCACCGTTGAACCGTCCAATATCACGATCCCCATCTCTCTCTCTCTCTCTCTCGCTCGCTCGCTATCCAATGCTCGAAATGCTTGGGTATGAAAGGCTTTGATGGGTTGCGGAGTGGGGGCTTATGGCGTGGTTAGAATTACCAAAATACCCCTGGGATTGGGATTGAGAGTCTTTTGTGTTAGTCTTTCGCCATTTAAAAATTGGTGGTGAATCTTCAACTGTCGGCCTGAGCATTTGTTCGGCAATCTGGACTGTCGAAATAGCTGATGCAACTGGGATGGGTCATGATTGAATATTTGCAGTGAGTAGATGATATTAACCGTTTGAATTTTTTTTCCCTTCGAATTTAAATCGTTTTACTTTCTCGCATCAATCGAATGGTTAGGATTGCATGGTCAGTGTAATTTTAGAGATATGATCCATTCCCAGGGGGACCCACAACTTGCATGGTCTGGATAGCTGTACATCAGTGCCAGATGTGGGAGAATGAGTCAGTGGCAATTTCTAGATGATGGTGCAAAACTAGCACTGTAATATAGCGCGTGGACAAACCTACAACTTGTTTGTGATGTCTGATCTTCCGGCACGTTTTGCACATCTATATAAAATCGGACGGTCCAATTTGGGGTTCTTAATAATTCAACGGTCTCGATCATATGGACATTGACCCACTTTTACCGGATGGGAGTATCACTGCTCAGAACATGGCAGCCCTTGAGGAAAAAAAAGCTTTTATACTCTGCCTAGGATGGCGAATCATGCGCATGCGCTCATGCTATGGACACGGAAGGTAAACAGTCTGTGGGGCCCACGGAGGACGTATGGTCATAAGCCACCGTAGTGAATGGATAATCACAACTTGCCGATCATAGATTTCTAATGGATGGTCGGCGTGGAAATCAGCCATTCTGAATTCAAAAGAAAATGTCTAGAAGCAGTAGTTGAATGCAAGATCATGGTACTTATACAATCTAGTGTAGGTCCCACTATTTGACGGTTTGGATTAATGTATATATATTTTCCACGTGTCGTTGGCTCAGGCATGTGTATGATTTATCGTACTCTGGCAGAGTAGCGTATATAGGATAAGTATCAAGATCGTCTTCGTGCCGTAGCCTTATCTCGAAATCAACTCGTAAGCACTATGATGTTGACGTGTACCTGTTGTCGAAGGTTGTGTAGGGTTCACAGAGATGCCCGTGACAAATCCACACCGTTCATCAGTTTTCTAATACCATAATGGGATAGGAAAAAAAAAAAGGGCAGAAACAAAGCCTAGAGGACCGTACGAAATGAGACTGGGAACAAAAACTTCCACCGTTGAAACCTTCGTAGAGTTTACCATGATGTTTATATGCCATCCAAGACTTTTATCTCGTGTTCTTTAAAAAATGATAGGCGGAGTGGACTTCTACCAGTCACTAATCCACTCCATCCATCAGTTTTGCAAGACCACGATAAGACATAAATTTAGGAAATCCAAATTCATGTGGGCCACAGAACATAAAACAGCAGGAACGGAAATATCCACTGTTGAAACCTGGTTTCAAAGCCGACCATGATATTTATGTGCTATCCAAACCGTTCGTAGGGTTTTTACAACTCAGATAAACTGAAGGCACAAATATCATCCTGTTACAAAAATTGTGGCCCCCACAAAGTTACCAATGATGGGCGTCAAATCCCTGCTTTTTAGTGTGGCGTGGCCCACATGAGGTTTGGATATACATGATTTTTGGATTCCTTTCCCATTGTTGTCTTGCAAAACTGATGGACGGAGTGGATATATGATGAGCATTGCCGTGGGCTCCAAACGGCTTCCGACTACAGGAACTTCCACACATTGCGTCCTGTCCGGGCTCTCTGGGGCCACCGTGACATTTTCTTATCCACGCCGTCCATCCATTTTGACATAAAGCATGAGCCCAAAAAGTATGCATATCCAAGGTTCATGTCGACCACACCACCATGATGGTCATTTCCCATCCAACCAATTCATAAGGTCATGTAGGCTTGGATGAAGAGACAACATAAATACCAACTTGATCAAATTTTCTGCGGGTCCCCAAAAGCTTTTAAATGTGGGTGCTCAATCCCCACTGTGTGGTCCCACTTCAGCTTTGAATCTGCCTCATTTTTTTAAAGCCCGGACCCTAAAACCATAAATAAGGGATGAACAGGGTGGATAAAATGTATAAACATGGTAAGCCTTATAGAGTCCGTCCAAGCAGAGAAAGGACAATCAACCCTTCCAATACTGATGACGACATGTGCTAAAAATGAGTGATTCAAAGCTCAAGTGACCACACCCACATGAAACAGTGGGAATTGAATGGTACAAAAGTTTTTACTCAAGCTGATATTTGTGAATTCCTTCATCTATGTTTATGTGACTCTAGGTTGGATGGCAAATAAACATTCCGGTGGACTTTCGAAAGATTTCATTCTAGGTTGGATGGCAAATAAACATTCCGGTGGACTTTCGAAAGATTTCATCATAGCAGCGGACATCATTATTCCCACCACTTTTATCATGTGGTCTACTTTAGCTTTGGATCTGCCTTGTTTTTAGGTTCATGCCTGAGATCGAGATGACAAAATGGATGGACAACAGAGATAAAACACGTACATATTATTTTAGTACCCGATAAATCATCACCAATAATATGTATTGACACAATTCACAATTTAGATTAAAATAACTAATTATATATATATATATATATATATATATATATATATATATTGAGAATGAGGGCACCTGATATCTTGATTTGAAGAAAGAAAAAAAAAATAGTAAGAAGCCTAATGAAGGAACGTGACCAAGTCGCTCTCTTAAAGATGATCACCACCTCAGGCTAATCAAGGCTAATCAAATGGTACAGGTGATCTACTGTGATCATCTTTGGAATACAACTGCCGGAAATTGCCGACTTAATATCTACGAGAGTTGATGTTCAAATAAAGGGGAAAAAAAAAGATTAGAAAACGAATGCAACAGAAGCAATGTGTAACTATTCAATAGTGTTTATCACGACCTCTCCAAAATGCCTTTCTTTTTCTTTGAGCTTTTTTTTTTTTTTTTATTAATACCAAAACTAACATAAAACACATATATCACAGTGGGGCTCACAGAGCTTTTTGGGTCACTACCGTCCAGCTTGCAAAGTAGAAGGTGGATCTTTGATATCGATGCAGTGGGCCCCAGCAAAACTCACGTAGTTACTTTAGACTTTCTCGCCGTTTGTCTCGGTGAGCATGAATCGGACACGTAAGACTGGTTTTCAGTCTGCATAGAACAGGTGAGCCAAAACGAATGCTCCGGTTTTGTAGTTTTTGAAGTATGGGAGTTAAGGTGGCCCACTTGATGCACGGTGTGGATTGATCTTCATGTACGGTCACGCACAGATTGTTATTATTTCATCCTTAAGGGCCCGTTTGGATACTGCCAAATAAGTTACTTTTCGACTGAACCTAAGATATTAAGTTACTTTTGGCACTTAAGATCGTTTGGTAAGTATAATTGAAAAGTAACTTATATCTTAAAAATCACTTATCTTAATAAGGGCCCGTTTGGATACTACCAAATAAGTTACTTTTCGACTGAACTTAAGACGTTAAGTTACTTTTGGCACTTAAGTTCGTTCGGTGAGTATAATTGAAAAGTAACTTATCTCTTAAAAAGTACTTATCTTTGGGCCCGTTTGGATTGTAAGTTACTTAAGATAAGCTACTTATCAGATAAGTTACTTATCTTTGTTTTTACTTATTAAGCAAATAAGTATGTTTGGTAAACAACATATTTAACAGCTAATAAGTAAATAAGTATGTTTGGTAATAACACATTGATAAGTAACTTTCGAAAGAAAATTTCAAATCTACATATAATAGGCAACATGAAAAGAAAAGCTAAGCATTGAGGCAGTTTTCCTAACAGAACGTGCTTTTCTAAGCCCACGTGTGTGCAATAAAGCTCATGTACATGCCATGCATGTGCTAGCATAACATGATTGGTTCGAGATACATTCCATCCATTAGAACAGGACCACTATATGGATGCCCTGGCACAAGAATTAGGTTGATCTGCTGGACAGGTGGGCCATAGTTTGCAAAACAAATGTACGGCTTTGCAAGACTTAGCTGAAGTTTTCTAACCCATTCACTTGTTTCCAATCGTCAGTCCACATGGCGAGTGGACTAGAACCATTTTTGGGAAAGATGTAGAAGATCAGATCAACCTGATTGGTGGATTGGATCTTGCACCAATTAATGTAGGGCCCCATCTTTGATGTGGGCCGTCCATTGTGTGAGCCCCCACCCTTGGTGTTATAGTCCATCATGTGGGGCCTCCTTTGATATGGACGGTATGAGAGAGCAATAATTGAGTGAACCATGAGAGAGAACTTTGATATGTAGCGAGACCTAAGAGAGATAAGTAGAAAAGCCAAATTGGAGGGTGGTTAATTACCATTGGATGGTGAATAACATTGTGGGCGTGTACTAACCCCAAAAAACAAAAAGAATAAAGAAGAAAGAAAAAAAGAAAAGAATAAAAAAGAGAGTAAAAGTGTGACATGAGGGAGATAAGTAGGCAAGTCAAAAGTAAAAAAGATAAAAAATTACTTATTAAGATGAGTAATTTTTAAGAGATAAGTTACTTTTCAATTATACTTACCAAACGAACTTAAGTGCCAAAAGTAACTTAACATCTTAACCACCCTACAATTTGGCTTTTCTACTTATCTCTCTTAGGTCATGCTACATATGAAATATCTCTCTCATGGTTCACTCAATTACTGCTCTCTCATACTGTCCATATCAAAGGAGGCCCCACATGATGGATTGTCCCATCAAAGGTGGGGCTCACACAGTGGACAACCCACATCAAAGATGGGCCCTACATTAATTGGTGCAAGATCCAATCCATCGATCAGGTCGATTTGATCTTCTACATCTTTCCCAAAAATGGTTCTAGTCCACTCACCATGTGGACCGACTATTGGAAACAAGTGAATGGGTTAGAAAACTTCAGCCAAGTCTTCCAGAGCCGTACATTTGTTTTGCAGACCATGGCCCACCTGACCAGTGGATCAACCTGATTCTTGTGTCAGGGCATCCATATAGTTGTCCCGTTCTGATGGATGGAATGTATCTTGGACCAATCGTGCCGTGCTAGACATGAGCTTTATTGCATGCACGTGGGATTAGAAAAGCTCATTATATTACGAAAACTGCTTCAACGCGTAGCTTTTTCTTTTCATGTCAATATGTGCTTATTATATGTAGATTTTAAATTTTCTTTCGGAAGGTTACTTATCAATATGTTATTATCAAACATACTTATTTACTTATTGGCTAATAAGTATGTTGTTTACCAAACATATTTATCTGCTTAATAAGTAAAAACCAAGATAAGTAACTTATTTAATAAGTAGCTTATCTTAAGTAACTTACAATCCAAATGGGCGCGCTTTTTCTCCCTTTTTTTTTTTTTTTTTTTTTTTTTTTCTTTTTTTTCTTTTTGGGTTAGTACACACCCACACTGTTAGTCACCCTCCAATGTTAATTAACTGCCCTCCAATTTGGCTTTTCTACTTATCTCTCTCCGGCCACACTACATATCAAAGTTCTCTCTCATGGTTCACTCAATTACTGCTCTCTCATACCGTCCAGATCAAAGGATGCCCCACATGATGGACTGTCCCATCAAAGGTGGGGCTCACACCGTGGACAGCCCACATCAAAGATGGGCCCTCTATTAATTGGTGCAAGATCCAATCCACCAATCAGGTTGATCTGATCTTCCACATCTTTTCCAAAAATGGTTCTAGTCTACTCACCATGTGGACCGACTATTGGAAACAAGTGAATGGGCTAGAAAACTTCAGCCAAGTCTTCCATTGCCATACATTTGTTTTACAGATTGTGGCCCACTTGACCAATGGATCAACCTTGATTCTTGTGCCAGGGCATCCATATAGTGGTCCTGTTCATATGGATGGAATGTATCTGTTCATATGGATGGAATGTATCTCGGACCAATTGTGCTATGCTAGCACATGCATGACATGCACATGAGCTTTATTACATGCACGTGGGATTAGAAATGCTCATTCTGCTAGGAAAACTGCCTCAACGCTGATTTTTTTCTTTTCATGTTAATATGTTGCTTATTATATGTAGATTTGGAATTTTCTTTCCAAAGGTTACTTATCAATGTGTTATTACCAAACATACTTATTTAATTATTGGCTAATAAGTTTGTTGTTTACCAAACATACTTAGCTGCTTAATAAGTAAAAACCAAGATAAGTAACTTATCTGATAAGTAGCTTATCTTAAGTAACAATCCAAACGGGTTCTAAATGAGTGATTTAGTACTCCAGCAGAGTGTAATGGTTTAGTACTCCAGTAGAGTGTGATGGTATATTACTCATGCACCCAAGGTTTCAGAGGGTCTGAATGATTGACCTTGATGTCTTAGGTTTCGGATCCACCGGTCAGGTCTATTGGCTATTTTTGTGTCAAAGACCTTTTTCATCCTATAGAGAGTCTGAATGATCAACAGGATATAATGTAGGTTTTGCAACCACCAATTGGATCTATTAACTACTTTTGAGGCATGCCAAAGACCTTTTTCATGCCATTTGACTCATTTTAGGTTTTAGCGCTTACTCAGTTGATCATTGATCTACCCTGCTTTTCATAGTTCTTAGGATATTCAATGAAAAGAAGACACGTGTATTAAATGAAAGAGTTGCAACGTGCATAATATCGAAGTGTGTTGGAACTGATTTTGTGGAGGTATCGCTGGTGCGAAGTAGGTGAGTTACATCATGCGTGACTGAGCGGGACATGGATGAAGGGGAAGAATGGATGAAGGGGAAGAAGACACGAAAGAGTGAGTGCAGAAGGAGTAGTAATTGAAGAAGGGTTTAGAAGACTAGATTGTATTGGACGGTTGCTATAACTATCAAGTGTGGGGAACATCCAAAATAATCTTTGTGTCTGTGAAATCTATAAAAACAGAAGAAATGAACTTATCATAATCTGTCTTTGACATTCTTTATCATAATCTTCCTTTTACATTTTTTAGCATAGTAAGCATTTTACGTTTCTTAACATAATCCTTAGCTTTAATCTAAGTCTACGCTTATATACTGGAATTAGTTTAATATCAAACAAGTTTTTTATTCAAAAGTATTTTGTAGTTGTTTTTCTATCTTTAATTATAAGTATTTTCTTTTTGTTTATTTGTGTGTTTGAAAAGTCATTTCATACTCAAGGAAAGGTGCAACCCATTCTTAGAGGACAAACCTTACTTTTCGATAACCATGACCAATCTTTATGGATCTTGATCGGTCAATTCTAATATACCTACATATCTTGGCAAGTAGGGTCAAAGTTGTTTGCTTGAAATCAAGCCAAGCGGATGGTCAATTGTGGCATGCGCACACCTCCCACGAAATTCCTTCCACGAAATTGTGAGCAACGATCATAGCTGGTTTTGCCCAGGTCAACTTGGAGTTCCGGGAGTAATTATTTTTGTACTTGTGGGGGCATTTACGGAATGTTATGGTGGGTCCTACCTGGCACCACCGAATTGCTGACTATGGGTGCGAGATCACGGTGGGTCCTACCTGTGGTGCGTAGTTTGGGAATTGGATTGCGTGCGGAGTAACTCCGCACGGCTCTTATCGTGCGGAGTAAATTCAGTTGGGCCCACCTAAAATGTATGTGCTTTATCTATTCCGTCCACATGTTTTTCCAGCTCATTTGAGGGGTTGAGCCCAAAATTTAAGCATATCAAAGTCTCAAGTGGACCATGCCACAGGAAACAGTGGGAATAATGATGTCCACCGTTGAAACCTTCTTGGGCCCCACAGTGATGTTTATTTGTCATCTAACCTGTTCATAAGATCAGGTAGACATGGATGAAGGGAA
The DNA here is from genome assembly GCA_003013855.2 of Liriodendron chinense. Classification (NCBI taxonomy): domain Eukaryota; kingdom Viridiplantae; phylum Streptophyta; class Magnoliopsida; order Magnoliales; family Magnoliaceae; genus Liriodendron; species Liriodendron chinense. Next base: position 37,767 of record PVNU02000134.1, on the reverse strand, counting down.
AATACAAATATCAGCTTGATCTAAAATTTCTGTGTCCTCTGAAAAATTTTCAATGGTAGATATTCAGTTCAAACTTTTCTTGTGATGTGGTTCACTTTAGATTTTGATATGCTTCAGTTTTTGGCACCAGACCTAAAATTTTCTTTTAAAATGGATGGACGGAGTGGATAAAATACTTAAATCACTGTGGGCCCCACAGAGTTTACTCCGCACGCTAGCGTGCGGAGTTACTCAGTACGCAATCCGCTTCCCGTAGTTTGATGCTTATGCGGTGGGACGCGGGCTCATGTTTAGTGGCCCACACCAAAAGTTCAGATGTTCTTGATAATTTGGGTGATCACAGCCGTTCATCTGTTATGAATGGGCTACAGCCCAAAAAGTTGGATGTTTTTGAGAATTAATCAGAACCGTTCCTGTGTCGCCCTCAGTTATTGTTGAGCAGAATGAAGACAGGGTCAGAGATCGAGGGTAAAAAAATCCTACCAAAAGCTAATCTATAGATCAGATGATTAGGACCATTGGATCAAGCTAGTTTTAGGGCTAAGACGCATACGATGGGTTTTCTTTAAATTGAACGGTCCTGATTGACAATCAGATTGATGAGGTGAAAAGGCTCATTATAGGAAAAAACTACTACCATTCTTGTATTTACTTTAAATCCCAACATCTCATAAACACAAAAACAGACTTTTTTTTTTTTAAATTACACAAACAGACATAATCGACTCACATTCTCGATCGAGCTCTCAGGACGTTCCGATCTTCGCAGCCTCGAGATCGGCTGCCTTCTTCAAGAGGCTATGATCATCGTCCTCGATGGCGATCTGGATCGGGGACGATCCGAGCCCGTCAGCGATGGCGAGCAGGATATTCTTCATCTCGGACCGGAATTCTTCGAGATCAACAGTCCCGCTGTTGTCATAGTCGAACTTCTGGAAGATGGAATCGTATAAGTCCGTCAGCTGCTCGGGAGGGGTCGCCACCTCGGTACCGAAGTGGGCCTCGATCAGACGGAGGGACTCGAAGGCCTTGCGGAGCTCTGATCGCGAGAGGACGCCATCGCCGTTCAGATCGAGTGCCGCAAACCGCTCGTCCACGCTTTTCTTGAAGGCCGATTCGTCCGATACGAAGGCCCGCACCGTTGAACCGTCCAATATCACGATCCCCATCTCTCTCTCTCTCTCTCTCTCTCTCTCTCTCTCTATTCCGTATCCAAAGCGCTGAATGGGGTTTATGACGTGGTTAGAGTTACCAAAATACCAGTGGGATAGGGAGTTATATGTTAGTCTTTCGCCACTTTTTAAATGGTGTTGAATCTCCAACCGTGGACCTTAGCAGTTGTTTGGCAATCTGGACTATAGAAATAGCTGATGCAACTAGAATGGGTCATGATTGCCTATTTTCAGTTAGAAGATGATATTAAACGTCTGATTTTTTTCCCTCTGAATTTGGACCATTTTACTTTATAGCATCAATTGAATGGTTAGGATTGCATGGTCAGTGAAATTTTAGAAATGCGATCCATTCCCAGCGGGACCCACAACTGGCATGGTCTGGATAGTTGCACACCAGTGCTAGATGCGAGGAGTATGAATCCATGGCATTTTTTAGATGGTACAAAACTAGCACAGGAGGTGTACGTGGACAAACCTACCATTTTGATTGTGATGTCTGATCTGCTGGCACGTGTTATACATCTATATCAAATCGGACGATCGATTTTGGAGGTCTTAATAGTTCAACGGTCTCGATCACATGGACATTGAGCCACTTTTACGGATGGGAGTATCACATCTCACAGCAGGACAAACCTTGAAGAGAAAAGCTTTTATACTCGGCCAGGTGTGAAATACCATGCGCATGCGCTCCTGCGATGGACACGTAGTGGACATATGCCTTAAGGTAAATAGTCTAACTGTGGGTCCCACCGAGAAAGTATTGTCATAATCCGCTCTAGTGAATGGATACTCACAACTTGCTGATCCTAGACTTCTAATGGACGGTCGTCGTTGAAATCAGCCATTTAAAAATAAAAAATCAAACATACAGAAGCAGAAATTAAATGCAAGATGATGGTTCTTATACCATCTAGAGTGGGCCCAAATATTTTGACGGTTCGGATTCATGTATATGTTGGCCACCTGTAGTTGGGATAGGCATGTGTATGATTCATCGTATTCTGCCAGCGTATATGAAATAAGTAACTGTCGTGACGCGGATTGCCTGCGAAAGCCTTTCGCTGGCATCTCCTGCGGTCGGAATCTAGATGGGGCCCACAGTGATGTTTTTGAGAAATCTACGCTGTCCAACCGTTTTGTGAGATTATTTTAGGCGTTGCGGCAAAAAATGAACGGGATCCAAAACTCGAGTAGGCCGCACTAAAGCAAAAGGTGGGTAGGTAAATTCCTACTGTTGAAACCTCTATGGGATCCACAGTGATGTTTATATGACATCCATACCGTTCATAATATCATTCCTAGTGAGATGAACTGAAAACACAAATATTATCCTAAGTCGAAACTTCTGTGGCCCCACGAGTATTTCAACTGTGAAAGTTCAATCGTCACGTTTTCGGCCCACTTGAGTCTTGGATCCTGTTCATGTTTGGTCGCAACGCCTAAAATGATCTAAAAAACGGTTGGACGGCGTAGATTTCTCACAAACATCATGGTGGGCCCCACCTAGATTCCGAGCGCCGGAGATGCTGCAAAAGGCTTTCGCAGGCAATCCGCGTCCGGAAAATATCAAGGTCGTCTTCGTGTCGTTATCTATTAATCTACACGTAAGAATTACGATGTTGACGTGTCAGGTATGCATGTTTCGCGACGTGTCGTATGCCAGCAATTTTCTAGAGCGCGGATTGCGTCCTGTGGCTCTGTGGGGCCCACTGTGATTTGATGTTTTATCCGTAAACGGATTGCGTTGCGTACTGGGCTGATAATCTCTGTGGGGCCCACAGTGACTTATTTATTTTATCGGGTCCGTTCATCCATTTTAACAGATAATTTTAAGGCTTTAGCCAAAAATTGAAGCATATCCAAATCTCAAGTGGACCATACCATAGGAAACCGTGTGAATTGAACGTCTACCGTTGAAAAATTCCGGGGGCTACACAACTTTTGGATCCAGCCGATATTTGTGTTTTCCATTCATCCATGTCTGTTTGATCTTATGTACAACCCCACAGGATCACAAATAAACGTACTGTGGGCCTTAGGAAGGTTTCAACGGTGAAAATAATTATTCCCACTGTTTCCTATGTTATGGTTCACTAGAGCTTTGGATATGGTTGAATTTTGGGCTCAACAGCTGAAATGAGCTGGAAAAACGGATGGACGGCGTGGATAAACTACATATATTCATGGTGGGCTCAACAGAGTTTACTCAATCCGATAAAAGCATAGTGAGTTACTCAGTACGCCGTCCATCCATTTTGACACGTCATTTTAGAGCGAAGGCCCAAGAAGGCAGCATATCTAAGGCTCAAGTGGACCATGCCATAGGAAGCGGTGGTGATAACGATGACCACGGTTGAAACCTTCCTGGCCCACCGTGATGTTTATTCGTCTTCCAAACAGTTTTGGATGGTAAGTGTTTAAACCCACTGTGGGGTCCCCTTTAGCCTTGAATCCGCTGCTGCATCGGTTTTTTAGCTCTTAAAAATGATGAATCGAGTTGACAAACCACTTACGTCACAATGGCCCCACGAACGTCTCTAGGCGGTGGCAGGACGCAATCGGCGCCCAGAATGGGCGCTGCTTCTGTGGATCACTGATCCACCAAGGTGGGTGGGATCCCTGATCGTGGGGCCTGTTGTGGGATAATTTCTGTAACGGGCCGACACCGTTACAAAACCTCGGAGCAAACCGGTGACCTCGCCTGTTCAAGAGGTTAGCTCGGATCGTGGCTAAGTCAATGGGCAAATGGAGGCCGACCTTATCTCCGCTCCGAATGGCGTAGGAATAGGAGCACGTCCCCCCAAGATCGGAATGGTCCGAGATATTCGCCTGGATTTTCGGCACAATATCAATCGTGATCTCAGCCTAGAAACTCTCCACAGAAGCCTATAAAGAGAGGGGAACACTGTGATTACAGGTACGAAAAAGAAATCTCTCAAACTAGTGTTTACCATTCTTAAAGTTAATCACTAACTTAGGCATCGGAGGACTCACGGCTGGATCCCAGTCACCCCCCATATTGTTTTCTGTTGTGTTTCACAGGATCAAGCAAATCTCTGATCCAAGTCTAGGCCTCGCACCTGTAAGGAGATCAGTCACGTTCATTCGTTCGTATACAAATCATCTCACCTCGCCTGTTGACAAACTTTCAGCGTCAATAGATTGGCGCCGTCTGTGGGAATACGACAACAAAATTTTTATCCATTTGCTAACTCCTTCGTCCAAAGACAGGAACTAATGGCCGGTGGAAGAGGCAATAGGAAGGGTAAAGCTCCCGCAAATGTTGAACCCTCCTATGAGCTACAATCTGAAAATGAAGAGCTTATCCATGAAACTCCGGTCCTCTACCTCGGAAGTTTGTCTCGCCACTTGAATCTTTTAAGTGGACGGCAGAGGTCCCGAAATCGTGGGGCCAAACTGTCCACATTAGAAGAGCAAGTTGGAGGCGTTGCAGAACGTTTGGGTGGAGTGGACAGACGATTCGAGCATGTGGACGGAAAACTGGATGAAATTGCAACATTGCTAAACGATTTAGCTCGGCCTTCACCCGTCCTCGAAACCAACCCGGAACCTTAGCTACCGCAACAAAGCTCTCATCTACCTCGATCAATTTCCAACCATCCACATGCCGACGAAGACGAGGTTGTCAGCCGAGCTTCGGGTTCGAGGCTTCGACCAGCCGCAGGGCTTCCCTCAAACGACCTAAGACACAGAATAGAAGAAAGGCGATCTGCCCGAGCTAGTCAAGGGAAAGAACGAGTGGACGATAATATCACCCCTCTTGAGGCCGAGCTGAAGGAGCTTCGGGAAAGGATCGGCGATATCTAGAGAGCACAACGCGCCCGAGCACCAACTGCAGCAGATGTTCTTGTGGATTCGTCTGAATCCCCGTTCACTGATGAGATTCGCGGGGAACCTCTTCCGAAAGGTTTCAAAATTCCTCAGCTCAAGCAATACTCAGGGATAGGAGATCCAGCCGAACATCTCGAAAATTTCAAGGTTCGAATGGAACTCCATGGAGTTAATGGGCACATCATGCGTAAGGCCTTCCCATTGTCCCTAACCAGCTCGGTGTGGACCTGGTTCCGCAATTTAAAGCCAAGGTCCATTTCCTCTTTTACCGAACTGAGCAGAGCGTTTGCGACCCAATTCATCGGGAGCACCAATCCAAGAAAACATTCTACACACCTCGCTGCGGTCAAACAAAAAGATAATGAATCGCTGAAAGATTATCTCTCACGATTCAACGCCAAAGCAATTCAGGTAGAGAACCTATCTCAGGACGTGTTGCTACATACGATGATTGGGTGATTACGTGATGAAAAGTTCCTCTGATCGAAAGGGGAACAGCCTCCTCAGTCAGTGGCGAAATTCCTCGATCGGGCTGCAAAGCACATAAACGCAGAAGAGCTGGTGAACGCCCAGGGATCGTCCAATAAGAGGAAAGACCGCAAAGAAGAGAACAACACCAAGAGGCACCGTTCCGATCGTAGGTCGCCGAATTCGAACACTACACCACGCGGAGCAAAAACTTTGACCCCGCGATTCGAGAAATACACCTCGCTTAAAACAACAATCGAGCAAGTGTTCCTAACCAAGAAAGACAAACAAATGTTCGGACGACCCGCAAAGATAAAAACCGACCCAGGAAGAAGGTCGAAGTCCAAATACTGTTTATACCATAAAGATCACGGGCATAACACAGCAGATTGCTTTGACTTGAAGCGACATATCGAAACTCTCATCCGGCAGGGCTTCTTAAAAGAGTACATTGCACAGCGTCCGGATGATCAAAGGTCCTCGGCTCGGGAAGATGACAGAGAACCAGTGAATAACGACCCGTTGGAAGAAATTCATATGATCTTCGGCGGACCAACCACAGGTGATTCTGGCAATGCCCGCAAGTCCTACGTTCGTCAAGGGCGAACTTCTGAACCAGGGCTCCAAGTGAATTTGACTAGCAGGCCCTCGAAGATTCCAAAGGTCGTTCGTCGCGCGATTTCATTTTCCGAAGAAGATGTTGAAGGAGTGCTACATCCGCATGACAATTCTCTCGTAGTGTCGATGGTAGTCGCTAATAAAAAGCTCCACAGAATGATGGTGGATACAGGAAGTTCGGCCGACATAATATATGCCTCAGCGTTCGACAGAATGAAAATTGATCGGTCTAGGTTAAGACCGGTTAGAACTGCTCTAACTGGATTTACAGGAGATTGTATCATGCCTGAAGGAGAAATAACCCTACCAGTCACAGCAGGAGAAGAACCCAACCAGAGGATGATCAAGGTCGATTTTCTCGTCGTCAACACTCCATCAGCATACAACGCGATCATCGGCAGACCCATCATCCGATCCTTAAAAGCCGGCATTTCTATCTATCATCTGGTCATGAAATTCGAAACCGATGACGGGATCAGTGTGGTTAGAGGGGACCAGCAGGAAGCTCGCCGATGCTACGAGCTTACGCTACACGGGAAAAATAAAAATATGATCTCTGTCGTTTCACACTTAACTCTACTGGACCTTAGGGAAGAAACAACGGAACGTGGTTCGCCAGCCGAGGAGTTAATAGAGGTCCTTGTGTCTGATGATGACCCGAGCTTGGTCGTTAATATCGGATCTCAATTAAACAGCAGTGTCCAGGCTGGACTGATCGCTTTCCTGAAAGAAAATACGGATGCTTTCGCATGGTCCCACAAGGACATGCCCGGAATCAACTCTGAAGTGATGGTTCACCGGCTTAACGTCTACCCGTCCTTCAAACCGATCCACCAAAAATGGCAAGCCTTCAACGTGGAGAGTACGCCGCAATCGAAGAAGAAATAAAAAAGTTGCGCCAAGCTGGTTTTATGTAGGAAGTCCATTATCCTAATTGGCTCGCCAATGTCGTTCTGGTCAAAAAAGCCAATGAAAAATGGAGGGTCTGTATCGACTACACCGACCTCAACAAAGCCTGCCCTAAAGACAGCTTCTCACTTCCCAGAATAGATCAGCTCGTAGATGCTACCTCAGGTTACGAGCTTCTCAGTTTCATGGATGCATACTCCGGGTACAACCAGATACAGATGCATGTTCCTGATAGGCAACAAACAGCGTTTGTCACCGATCGCGGGCTTTACTGTTATAAGGTAATGCTTTTCGGACTTAAGAATGCCAGAGCGACGTACCAGCGTTTGGTCAACAAGATGTTCGCCAAACAAATTGGTAAAACCATGGAAGTCTACGTGGACGATATGCTCGTCAAAAGTCTGAAGTCCGAAGATCACGTCAACAACCTCCAATTTATGTTCAGCATCTTGAAAAAGTACGGAATGAAACTCAACCCCAGTAAATGCGCCTTTGGAGTAAGGTCGGGAAAGTTCCTCAGGTTCATCGTAAATCAAAGAGGAATAGAAGCCAACCCAGAAAAGATCCGCGCACTAGTCGAAATGAGCTCACCAACCACCGTGAAGGAAATACAGCGTCTCACCGGGCGGATCGCCGCACTCAACAGATTCGTTTCTAGAGCTACGGATCGATGCCTTCCATTTTTCAAGCAACTTCGCAAGTTCAACGAGATGACTTGGACGTCAGAATGCGAACAGGCTTTCCAAGATCTCAAAGCATACCTCGGTACACTACCGTTATTGTCCAAACCTGCGCAAGGAGAAGAGCTACTGCTGTACCTGGCGGTGTCCCCGGCAGCAGTAAGTTCGGCTTTAATCAGAGATGACCAAGGTACTCAAAGACCAATATACTACGTCAGCAAAGCCCTTCTCGGCGCGGAAGCCTGATATCCTAACTTAGAGAAGTTAGCTCTGGCATTGATGACAACAGAAAGAAAACTACGACCTTATTTCCAAGCGCATCCGATAGTGGTGCTAACGGACCAACCATTGAGGCAAGTACTACGGAAGCCAGAAACGTCAGGTCGCCTCGCACGCTGGGCCATCGAGCTTGGTGAATACGACATACAATAACGGCCTCGGACAGCGATCAAAGGCCAAGCCGTGGCCGACTTCATTGCCGAGCTCACCGACCCTTCTGTCCTTGAAGATAACGTTACTCTTAAAGGAGACATTCAAGAATCTATTCCGAAAAAAGGTACGACCGCGCTTACATGGCAGCTACACGTCGACTGCTTGTCAAATTCCCAGGGCTGCGGGGCAGGGATAATCTTGACCTCTCCCGAAGGCATAAAAGTCCAATATGCCCTAAGATTCGGGATTAAACCTTTAATAACGAGGCCGAATATGAAACTCTTCTTGCCGGGCTACGATTAGCCTCAGCGATCGGGATCCGAAATATTACGATATACAGCGATTCGCAGTTAGTCGTGGGTCAAGCAACGTCGGAATATCAAGCAAAGGAAAAAAAGATGTCTGCATATTTATTAAAATGTCAAGAGTTATCGGCCCGATTCGATTACTGCAAAATCATCCAAGTGCCGAGGATCCATAACACCCATGCGGATTTGCTCGCGAAATTGGCGTCGGCGGGAGATGACGAGCTCGGAAGGACAATTCCTATCGAAATCCTCCCCAAAAGAAGCATCACTGACGACAATATCAGTGGGGTATATCCTGTTTCCACCGAGCTTTACTGGAGGCAACCAATTATCCATTTTTTACGAAAAGGTGTTCTACCCGAAGAAAAGAACGAAGCACGACGGTTACGATATAGGTCAGCTCGGTATACACTGATCGACGGTATATTGTATAAAAAGGGTTTTCTGCTACCCTGCCTCCGCTGCCTTGGACCAGACGAAGCCGATTACGTCTTAAGAGAAATTCATTCCGGCACATGCGAAAACCATTCAGGGAGCCGAGCGCTGGCCCAGAAAGCAATACGTCAAGGATATTATTGGCCAACGATTCAAAAAGAAGATGCCAAAAGTTCACACCAATCCCTCACGTACCTCCCGAGGAACTTACTCCGATGTCCGGACCATGGCCTTTCGCGCAATGGGGAGTCAATATCATCGGTCCTCTTCCAACCGGCAAGGGGCAACTCAAGTACGCGATCGTGGCTGTTGACTACTTTACCAAGTGGGTCGAAGCAAAACCTCTCGCCAATATTACTGAAAAGAGAACGACAGACTTCATCTGGAAGTCGATTATATACCGATTCGGTATCCTGAATACGATCGTCACTGACAACGGCCCTCAGTTTGACAATGCGAAGTACAGGAGCTTTTGCCAGAACTTGGGCATAAAAAATGTGTATTCATCTCCTCATCATCCTCAAGCTAACGGACAAGTCGAAGCCATCAACAAAATCATTAAAAGTCATCTGAAGACTAAGCTCGGTGAATTCAAGGGAGCTTGGGCCGAACAGCTCCCCGAAGTATTATGGGCGTACCGAACTACAGCTCGATCAACAACAGGAGAAACTCTGTTCTCCTTAACGTTCGGGGCGGAAGCCGTACTCCCGGTCGAGATATGGCTATCGACTAACCGAACTGACAACTATCAACCCGACCAGAATCAAGACGAGCTTCGCACAAATCTTGACTTACTCGAAGAAGCCCGAGAAGCTTCCCAAGTTCGGATCGTAGCCTACCAACAGCGTGTTGCTATGTTTTATAACTCACGAGTAAAAGAAAGACGGTTCAGAGTGGGAGATCTCGTCCTACGAAGGAACGTAAAGGAGAAGAAGGATAAGATTGCAAGTACATTCAATCCAAACTGGAATGGACCGTACAAAGTCATAAAAACGGTTCGAACCGGGACTTACTGGCTCGAAGACATGCAAGGCCGAGCCCTACCCCATCCATGGAATGCGGAGCATTTGAAAATCTACTATCAATAAAAGCTAACTATTTGTCTCTCAAAATTATACTCCTATCGAAAAATTTGGAATACCAGCAGAGGCTCATTTCGCCCATAGCTGTATTCGAGCTCAGCGGATATTACTGCCCAGAGCTAAGTTCTAGGATTGAGATCGATCTCGATCAAAACCTATGAACCGACCATTATCTTCGCAAATCCTAAATGCCTCGGTGACGATCTAATTTGCTCGGCCACGAAGTAAATGGATAAAATTTAGCGAAAATAACCCAAAGAGGAAAGAGCAATTAAACAAAAATCTGACAAACATGAATAGATCAGAAAAGAAGAATTTCAATTGCAAGACCTCAAAAGGGTCGGAATTACAGGATGACATATGTTACATGACGCCCTAACAAATGGGCTAAAAAAAAAACATAGAAACGTCCTATGAGGGGGGATCAGCAGTCGGATCGGCGGCAGCAGTAGAGCTATCTTCCTCCTCCGCCTCGGAGTCAAAGAAGGAGAGGTCCAAGTCCGGATGACAGCTCTGAACTGTCATCCTGCACTTTTCGTAGTCGAAGTCGAACATTTCGTCCGCCTCGGCAACTTTAACCTCCAACTCCGATTGGGCCTTCGCCAGGTCCGACCGCAAAGTCCCTTCGGCAGCCTTCAGCTCCTCAATCTGGATGTTGAGCTCAGCTTCCGCCCTCTCTTTATTCGATAGTTCAGCTCGGAGAAGTGCGATCTCACGTTCTCGAGCATCCAAGGCCCTCGCCGCCTCCTCCCCTAATTTCGTGGCCTTATCCAAGGAGCGCTTGGTAGCCACCAGTGTTCCCTCAAGGCCGGAGATCGTCCCCTTGTCACGGTTGATCTCTTCCCGAAGGAGCTAGCATCCGTAGGCCACCTGCACGGTAATCAAACAAATAAATATACAAGGAATACCAAAAATAGATATCTTATTTGGAAAAATTCAAGTTAGGTATATATACCTTAGTCCCGAAGATCTCTAGGGAATTCAGCAGGGAGAGCCCATGGACCTTCGCCATCATATCCACCTCGGCTTCAGTGACCGCCTTGTACGCCCATTTGCACAAGTTATACAAATGAGGCGGCATCTCCGGGCCTCATCGGATTGTGGAAGAGGATTGCACTGGAGCAGCCTGAGCCGACTGCCCAGACAGACCAGCGTCAGCACTCCCTACCAAGTCGATAACTTGGGAAGGTTGAGGCCTCATAGAGGCATCGGGAAACGCGACTTCAGCCACATTCACTTCCAGGACCACCTCGGGAGTCGGCTCCGAAGGTATATCCGCTGTGGAGATCGTTAGAGGACGGTCTCGGGGACGCCTCGTAGCCGCCTTCTGCCTTTTCTTCTCTCTGATCTGCTCCTTCTCTTGAGCAGTCAGGGCAGAGGACTTTCTCCACGGAGCCGGAGCAGATATGCCTATATATATATATATATATATATATATATATATATATATATATATATATAAATATATATAATGAGCCGAAGTATAAAAATGAAGCTGACCTATTTGACAAATACAAGTCTTTACCTCGAGGGTTGATGCCTATGTCGGATAAAGTCTTGAAGGACAGAAGAAGCTTAACGCTGCGGAAGTTTGGATCAAGCTCCCACACCGCAGCTATGCGATCTTCCTCTTCCAGACTAAGGGCAGGAGGATCTCCACGAGCTGATCAGAATAAATAGAGGTCAGTACAAAAAAAAAGGGAAGGGTAAGTTTCAGCCGACCCAACCTGGAACCAAGAAACAGTTGTTCACGCGGTAATCAGGGGAGTGGACCTCGGGTCGGGGGCCTTCCCAACCCTTCGAGACGAGGAACCATTCCTCTTTCCATCAGTGAACCGAAGAAGGATGATCATCTATTAGCCGGTGTCCCTTCCTTCCCCGAGGTGATATATAGAACCATCCCCTAGAGTCGGGATGACTCTTTAGCTGGTAAAGGCTCATCATCTCAGCTATTGTCGGGTCCGACCCATGGACTTGACGCCATAAGGCAACACAACTTATTAAAGTTCTCCAGGAGTTAGGAGGTAACTGACCTGGAGCTAGGTTAACCCTAGAGAGATACTCCCTCACTATAGGGAAAAGAGGAAGACGGAAACCGGCCTAAAAAAACTGGGCGTATATAGCGACCTGGTCTCCAGAAGGACGGGTTGGAAAATCATCCAAGCCCGGGAGCTTAAGGTCAATGGCCCCAGGAATACCGTAATCCGACCTGATCCTGATAAAATCAGATTAGGTAAGCGTTGTCCAGATCAGGTCGGCTGGATACTCAGAGACTCTATCGAGAACACGCCCTGAGGTCCTAGCCACTGGAACCTCATCCGAAGCAAAGGAAGAAGGGGTCTCTGCCAACAGAGCCCCCCCTGGGGACTCAACAGCGATAGGTTGGGCCTCCATTAGTCTGGATTCTCCAACAGGCAAGACAAGAAAATGTTCGTGAAGAACTTTCCTCTGAACCAGACATCTCCTTGAAAACAAGAAAACTAAGGGAAGCAGAAGATGGAAGGGGGGGCAAGAACGAACGTACCGGATTACTCTCCGGAATGAGATTGGCCAAAGGAAGTTGGTTTTGAAAGAACTCCGAATGAATCACAGCGGTCTGTACAAAGAAAGAAAAGGAAGAACACGGCAGAAAGAAAGAAAAAATTTTGAAAAAAATCGCTAAGCACAGTATTTATACTGTAGCAGGTGACAGTATGTAGGCCATGCTGTGCCACGCGGCATGTATCCATGGTCTTAATAAATGAACCGACGCGACTTTTGGCACGGCTTGCCACGTGTCCGCTCATTCATTGGACAACGATATTACGCACGTCCGTTCAGAGATACGAAGTCCACATGTCCTTACGCCATTCGACTGCCAAAATAAAAGCCTGCCGCGCCGTACGATTATCATTGTGTCTTTTTGAAATTCGAAACAATACATTTAAAGTGCCTTTACCGCAAAAAATAAGATCGGCTGCATTTGTGTGAGGTTACTTCCTAGCTGAAAGTATCGACCTCGGAAGTAGGGGGGCAGCTGTTGTGGGATAATTTCTGTAACGGGCCGACCCCGTCACAAAACCTCTGAGCAAACCGGTGACCTCGCCTGTTCAAGAGGTCAGCTCGAATCGTGGCTAAGTCAATGGGCAAATGGAGGCCGACCTTATCTCCGCTCCGAACGGCGTAGGAATAGGAGCACGTCCCCCCAAGATCGGAACGGCCCGAGATATTCGCCTGGATTTCCGGCACAATATCAATCGTGATCTCAGCGTAGAAACTCTCCACAGAAGCCTATAAAGAGAGGGGAACACTGTGATTACAGGTACGAAAAAGAAATCTCTCAAACTAGTGTTTACCATTCTTAAAGTTAATCACTAACTTAGGCATCGGAGGGCTCACGGCTGGATCCCAGCCACCCCCCTTATTGTTTTCTGTTGTATTTCACAGGATCAAGCAAATCTCTGATCTAAGTCCAGGCCTCGCACCTGTAAGGAGATCAGTCACGTTCATTCGTTCGTATACAAATCATCTCACCTCGCCTGTTGACAAACTTTCAGCGTCAACAGGGCCCACCTTCGTGTATGTGCCTTATATCCCGTTCGAACCATCGTCCTCGAGTCGTGAGGTCGGCTTCTACCTGTCAATCCAACTAATTTGTTGCTCTTGACTCGGGGCAGCCGAGCACTTGTAGATAATTGCTCGGCTCTCTGCTTGGGAGAGTACTGAGGACATGAATTTAGAGCTCACAGATGTTGATAGGACCACGATAGGAAGGCCGGTGGTTTTTGTGCTTGACCTCGAAGGTTCATAGATTTGGCCTCTTTTTTTCTTCTTTTCCTTTTCAAATGTTTTAAATTGAATACATAACCAGACAAACAGAGTAGATTTTACATGTAAAACATGGTGGGCTACATAGAGCCTCGGGTGTTTTTCTGGCTTCTTTCAACAGGCGTTCAGATCCAGTGCATACACGAACCATTACACCTCCCTGAACAGTAATCCTATAACACCATGTTCTCCTTGTTACATCCACTCCATCCATCAGTTTTGCACCTCAATGATAGGTCCTGGCGCAAAAAATCAGAAATATTGGAAATTTAGGTAGGCCACACCAGCAGGAACAATGGAAATGGAATGCCGTTGGGGGATTTGTGTGTGAGATCACCATGATGCGTATCTTTCATCAAAGCCGTTCATTTGTTGTCGCTCACAAGAATGAAGGAAACAAAATCACGACAACTTAAAGAGGTTTAGAGGAAAAAAATCACTGTATTACCATTGGTTGTGACTCACATCAGTTTTCTATTCAGCTGATCTTTTGTACTTGGAGTTAATTTAGTGAATGTAACCTGATGGACGGATTGGATTCCACGTATACAGTATAGTGGGCTCGACAAAGCTTGGATGTTGGAGGCAAAGCGTACATACTGAGCTGTGGAGGGTCCACCGTGATGTATCTGTTTATCCACGCCGTCCATCTCTTTTCTATGACCATTTTAAGCCATTAGACTGAGAAAGATGCAGATCTAACTCTCAAGTGGACCACATTAAAGTTGACCCTTGTATTTAATGATGAGGAGCATTTAATGCAACCAAGCTCACTATTTGGTGTGGCCGACCTTAGTGTTGGATCTGCCTAGTTCTCTCTCAGGCTTAAAATGATCATAGAAAATGAATGGACGGCATGGATAAACAGATACATCACGGTGGGCCCTTCCACAGCTCAGTTTGGAGGCACATGTCCGAGCACGAAAGCTTCACGTGACACTTTTTAGAGGGTATTTTAAGGAAATGAGGCCACTTTTTTGGGTATGAAGACCCAAACTTTCATTGATATTCTAACTTTACGTTAGATAATAGTTCTTCAGTGGGCCCCACTTTTGAACGCCCTTTTAAAATGGGTGGTGGAGAGAGAAGGGCATTTCCCACCGTTGAATGTGCTGGCGCTTTGCCACACACTCCTCATCTTCACGGCCAGAATGGACGGTGCACGTGCTGCGATGCATATCTGACCAATGACCAATTCCGGCAATTCATCCAACGCCCATCTGATGAAATGCTAGAATTCAGCACGTGTGTCGTACTGGCAAGCGTGCTATTACTTTGGAAATGCTTATACATGAGTTGTTTTCATGAATAGTTGCAACTCCACGGAGGGGGCGGGTTGGAATGAGTTGACACAGTCATGCCAAGCCCAACCAAAACCTCCAGAAGAGTCTGGACCGATGCGACCCGACCAAACCTAACTAATGCATTCAATACCCAACAAGATTCAAGTTGGGTCGGGTCCAATCGGGTTTTAAATGGGTTAAACTAACAAATGAAGTGAAATATCTAACCATCAAATAACAACTTTCTACCAAGGGGTTCAGAGCCTTGCCTCATTGGTAGACTCTGCAGAGTTTCAACAGAAAGTCTTGGTTTTGAAATCCATCCACGCTGCTGACAGCACCAGTGGGTGCTTTGCATGATTGACTGGGTGGGTGCGTTGCATGTAAGTAGAAAAAGTAACTTATTTGCCGGTGGAAGGTCATTAGAATGATGAAGTTGTGCTGCTCTTCCACCTCTTTCTCACACATAGTAGATGGGAGTCACTGTTTTTGGTGAGAAGGTTTGGGGAAAGGTTTTTCCCTCTTATAATCCTCAGGTCGGGCGAGTCCAACTCATCTACGAACTTGCCGCCGGAATCATCACACCACGCCTCTCTCAAAGGGGAAGAAACCCATGCGATTCTAAAACTAGTGTTTGAGTTGATTTGGTACTTCATGGGCCCATGTAATGTTTGTACACATCTCATCCTTATGGACCCCACTTGAAGCCCAAATAGATTGATCTAGACCATCTAATTCAATGTTGGAGCTGAGAATGTCATGTGTGGCCTATCAATTCCAATATTCTCCCACTTGGGACATACTAGACACTATGAAATATGCAATGTATTATCTAGTGCAAACTTTATGAGCTCAATACTTTAATATGTCTAATGGACCTAGATAGTACCTTGTATGACTTGGTTCATTAGAAGTACTAACATTGGACCACAATGGTGGTCACCTCTCATTTGTCAAAGTGGGATAAGGTGTGATCATAGATATCAATATTTTCAATAAGATGGATTCAAAAAGCATGGGTGCATGGTATGAAAATCTTATGCCCGATGTAACTGGCATGCAAACTTCCAAACGATTCTATCATTTATCTTAAGAGATGCCTTTACCTTAGTAGGAGTCAAACTTTACTGTTCATTTTACCTTATGCATGCACAATGAATATATTTTAATGGACATAAATCAAAACTTGAATTGTCAATTAAACTTTAATTAATCGAAATGCATCCACAACTATAATGTCTATACTCCCATTAATTTGTTAGGTGGGGAAGCAACCTCGAACGTGAATAACACAAGCAATAAGGAAGGAAAAATACAAGCATGCACAGAGAAAACAAAGATTTGTCGTGGAAAACAAAGTTTTGTCATGGAAAATCATTGTAGGAAAAAAACCACGGCACAACGATAAATGAATCCACTAAGAATCAGAAAGTATGAGAGATGGAACAACTTACAGATTAGAGAACCCTAGTTTTCTCCCTTTAAAACCCTAGCCTTTAAGCTCTAGCTCTAGCTCTCTCTCTCTCTCTCTCAAGGAAGGAAAAATACGAGTATGTACAAAATTACGCACGCTGTCAATTGATCCATCGATCAATTGACACTGATCGACGATCCCTTGATCGAACGACACTTCCATGTTCAATCAACCGAATATGCCCAAAAGTGTCCAGAGAGTTTTCGACTAAATTCGAAATTAATTCGATTCATCGACACCTAACCTTTAATAAATTGAAACTGTCCAAAATTGTCTAAAGAGTTAACTAGCATATTCAGGATTTTCTCAATCAATCGACTAGAGTGCTTCAATCTTCCATCTTCACTGTTCCAAGCTGCTTCCACCATCTCTAATTTCTTCATAGTGGTATCACCATTATAGCTTCTCGTGCACACTTCGTCTCCATCTCATCTTCTTTGCCAAGCTCAAACAAGTCAGAGTAAAATATGAACTTTTCTGCCGGAACTACTTTCGTAAGCATATTCGCCGGATTTCTCACTGGTGTGAATTGTTTCAAGATTTACACCGCCTCTCTCTAGCATCTGTTTTCGAAACATGCCTCACATTTGTCAGAATATGCACCATCCCATCAAACATTTTGATGCACACTAAACCAATACCAACCATTTTACAAGTATAATAATTGCCCATAAGAACCAGGCCACCACCATACTTGATATATGTGGTGAACCAACTCCGATGAGGACACATGTGGTACGATGCCCCTGAATCCAAAATTCACTTGTTATAAAAAAAATACGGATTTGGATGAGGTCAACACGTCGCAACCACCCGCTTCCTCGCTGAATTCTGCTAAGTTGGCCTCCCTTGTGAATCATCTGACTTCTCTCCCTTCTGGGTTTTGGGATTTGTACGGTCCCTCTTCATATGCCTTGTCCTACCACAATTCCAACACTTCAACTTTCCTTTGCTCTTCGACTTGAATCTCGATTATGACTTGCGCTTCTTTTGGTGCGCGACCATCTTTTCCTAGCCATGAGTGCATCCGTAGATGTATCTTCCCCTCTGTTCTTCTTTCTCAATTGTTAAGATCGAAGGGCTGAGATAATGGTATCAAAGTTCAAGGTATCTCTACCATGACACAAAGTATCCACCAAATACTCATATGACTTTGAAAGTGACGTCAACAAAATTAGGACTTTGTGTTTTTCTTCGATATTCACCTCCACACTTATCAGTCTGCAAATCAATTGGTTGAACGTGCTAATGTTGCAATTTCGTCCACATGGCCACGGTGGTCTTCTCATTAAGGACATTCTATAGAACATTATTGGACAAGCACAATTGTATTGCACTTATTGCCCTTTGATCAAGTTTATCCCTATCCTCTTCTTTCATTGATTCGTGACGTTTAACATTACTAAGGAGTACCTATTGTAATCCTTGCTGAGTTACGAAAGCTTTTATCTTCACCTTTCATAATTCGAAGTTATTTTTACATGTAAATTTCTTTGTCTTGAGCTTCACATTCGATCCTTTCAATATCATATTTTAGATTATATTCTATTTGATACCCTAACGTATACTTTGATACCACTTGTTAGGCATGGAAGTAACATCAAACGTGAATCACACAAGCAATAGGAAATGAAAAATACGAGCACGCAAAGAGAACCCTAATTTTCTCCCTTTAAAATGCACGTATAGAATTAAAAACTAAAACTACGCACTTACACAAAATTGCATGCACTGTCAATTGATACATAAATCAATTGACATTGATTGATCGACAATACCTCGTAATCCCTAGTCGCAGGCCAATCATAGGAGTTACTCTAGTTTTTTTTTTTTTTTTAGTCAGTCATGCAACGCACCCACCCAGTTAATCGCGCAACACACCCACCCGATCAGTCATACAACGCACCCACTGGTGCTATTAGCAGCGGGAATTCACCTTGATGGGTTTCGAGACCTAGACCTGATTTCTCTGATTTCGTAGGAGATACTCTAGTTATAGAGTTCTCTGATTCCTCAACTCAAAACAATTTTATGATATTCAGCGGATCGTATATTTTAAACGTGCTAGTGATTACTCCAAGCTAATCATATACCACACCCTACTACCCAACCGATCACTGTAGATGAAGTCGACACCGCAGGCATACAAGAGAGCATACACAGTGATATTCAAGAATGTTATTTCTTGGGGGCTTTAATTCAAAATATTTCATCACTAACCTTTTAACAACCTACATATTCACACTAGGTATATATTCAAATCTCTAGATAGCTCTACAATGGCACATTGTTTCCTCTGGTTTGCTTATTATCATCTTTTCACTATTTTCCTACATTTTAAATTGCAGAGATTTACTGGGAAATTTGATTGAAAACACAGGAAAGACCTTAGGTAATTTTTTTGGTTATTTATTTAACCTTTTTTTGTTTAAAAGAATGGTAGTGGCCCACAAAAGATTTGGAGACATTCTCACACGTGTATGCGTGCATGAGGAGTCGGGTCGTGACTATGGCCGGGGCGCGATGCATGCCTGTCAATGTGGTGTGTGTCTCACGTGAGCCTCCTCATCTCTTTACACGTATGTGTAAAGCTGCTCGCTTGGCACCCTGCACAGCCCTGGTACAAGGGAAGCGGATTGCGTACTGAGCGAGTACGCTAAGCCTACTGGCTAAACTGTGTGTAGGGTCCACTGTGATTTATGTATTTTATCCACTTCGGCCATCAATTTTAAAAGATAATTTTAGGGCTTGAGCTAAAAAATGAAGCATATCTAAAGCTCAAGTGGACTACACCATAAGTAGGGCTCTCAATGGAGCGGGTCAGATCCGAGATCCGATTCGCTCCAAATCCGTATAATGCGGATTTGGATCGTAAAATAGGTCCGATTAGTTAAATGGACCGGATTTGGATCTTAAAATAAGTCCGATTACTTAAATGGACCAGATATGGATTCATGGGAACATATCCGAGTTAGATCCGAATCCGATTAAGATCCGACTCATTGTCATCTTACTATATATGTTATATTCATGCTGACCATCGGTTTGACAAATTATTTTAGGCCATGTCGACCATACCATAGTAAATAGTGGGATTTGTATCATTTTCCTACTAAACTAAATATATTATATTATATATTTTATATCATATATTTTTTAAGATTTGTAATGGGGTGGATTGGACCTAGATCCGACCCGAATCCGATGGTTATATGAATTTTGGATCGGAAATGGATCTAACAATTTATAAATGGATCGGATATGGGTATCACCTTTTGGATCCGAGTGGGATCCGAATCCGATCCGAATCCGTCTACAGATATATGGACTTGGAGCCGGATCCAACTGGATCCGATCCAGATCCGACCCATTGAGAGCCCTAACCATAAGAAATAGTAAGAATTGAATGTCTACCATTGAAGATTTCTTCGAGGCCACGGAAGTGTTGGATCAAACTGATATTTCTTCATCCGTGTCTTTCTTTTTTATCTTATTTACAGGTTGGATGACAAATAACAATCACCGTGGCCCTTAGAAAAGTTTCAACGGTCAAAATCATTATTCCCACTGTTTCCTATAGTATAGTCCACCTGAGCTTTGGATATGATACAATTTTTGTCTCAACGCCTAAAATGAGCTGGAAAAAAGGATGGATGGAATGGATAAACCACATACATTAACAGTAGGCACAACTCAGTACGCAATCCGATTTCTTGTACAGGAAGCAACATGACACGCATAGCCTGGTGGGCCCAATTACCAGCATTTGTAGATAAACTAGAGCCCATGAAGAACCTACCCATATATTTATACATAATATAATAAAGCCTCTATTATTCATAGTATCTATAAAAGAGTCGGTTATCGTCGAACCGTTTACCTGCACGCAACCTCTATATACCATCACTTGCACCCACGTGGCATGTGAGTGGACGAGCGAGCCATTCGTTAGCAGGGAACCATGAAGATGAGCTGGCGATCGACTCATCGGGTAGACCATCCCGGTCTGAACAGCAAAGGTTGTTGGACTCAGATACGGCAGTCACTCTCCGGTCCCGTGTTGGAGAAGCTCTGTGAGCCCAGTATAATGTATGTGTTTTATCCACTCGGTCCATTCATTTTGCCAACTCAATTTAGGGTATTAACCTAAAGGCAAAACCAAATATCTAGTAGACCACACGAAAGGAAACAGTGGTGATTGAACACCCTCCATTAAAAATTTCTTGAGGAGCCATAAAAGGTTTCGATCAAGCTTACATTTGTGGTTTCCATTTATCCACGTCTGTGCGACCTAATCAACCGGTTAGATAGTAAATAAACGCTACAGTGGTCCCTGGTGTGGTCCACTTGAGATTTGGGGCTTATGCCATAAAACGATCTGGAAAATTGGATGGACGGCGTGATAAAACATGTAGGGACCACAGAGCTTTCCCAGCACCGTCGTGGTTACCGGAGGAGGACTACCGAATCCGATACCCTCCCAACATCAGTGGAACCGCAGCGCTTTTGGCCATCTGCACGGTGAGGCCCACCTCATGCACGGCTAGGATGTGCTACACTCGTAAAGGTACATGTGGGGGCCAACAGATCTCATTAGGGAAAAAAAAAAATCAAAGACACAAACACATCATTAACTCTGTAATCTTTACTTAAGAAAACCCCTAACGGAAACCAAACAAGCCAAGAAACCCAACGCGGACTAATCTATCAAGTGATCCGCGGACCACAAAATAATTTCAAACCCGTCTGGCCGATTCGTGCTCCACAGCCTTCATAAGGAAGCTGTCATTCTCAAGCGCAATCTGGATCGGCGAGTCCCCGATCCCACGTGCGACCGCCAACAAGATCTCCTTCATCTCAGCCTTAAACTTCTCCAGATCAACGCTCCCGCTCTGATCCGCATCAAACTTCTCAAAAACCGCGTCATCCGGATTGCCGATTTCCTCGCCCGTTTCAGCGTCCGCCCCACGATCCGGCAGCGGCCCGAAACCCTTCAGCAGCTCCGCACGTGAAAGGACGCCGTCGCCGTTAACGTCGAGTGTTGAGAACCGCTCTTCTATGCATTTGTTGAACGCGGCACCATCCTCGACGAAAGCCGTTACCGTGACTCCGTTGACGACTGCTACGCTCATATCGTCAGACGCTTCTCGTCTTCTATGGTTTTGGCTCTACTGTGGAAGGTGCGCTTATATAGAGTCTGGGGTCGGTTCGCGTGTGGGTTTTCTTTTCGTTGCACGCGGCCAGTTCTTGCGGTATATATGCGCCTGCTCTTTTCATGTGCCACGTGGCTTCTTGTGGTTCGAAGGGTGGTTTATACGCGCATATTCCCAGGTTTCGGTATATGTTCTGTTCTCACTGGCTATGTTCTGACCGACTTCTGGGTGAGTTTTTTTTATACACACCGCTTGCCCGCGCACTGGAAAGAAAGCGGTGGTGATAACGATGACCACCGTTGAAACCTTCCTGGCCCACCGTGATGTTTATTCGTCTTCCAACCAGTTTTGGATGGTAAGTGTTTAAACCCACTGTGGGTTCCACTTGAGCCTTGAATCCGCTGCTGCATCGGTTTTTTTGCTCTTAAAAATGATGAATCGAGTCGATAAACCACTTACGTCACAGCGGCCCCACGGACGCCTCTAGGCGGTGGCAGGACGCAATCGGCGTCCAGAATGGGCGCTGCTTCGGTGGATCGCCGATCCACCAAGGTGGGTGGGATCCCTAACCGTGGGGCCCACCTTCATGTATGTTACTTATATCCACGCCGTCCATCCGTTTTGAAAACTCATTTTAAAGCGAGATCCTAGAAATTACGGAAATCCAAATCTCAGGTGGACCATAGAAAACAGTGCCAATCGACCATTAAAAAATTCTTATGGGACACGAAAGTTTTGGATCAAGCTGATATTAGTGTGGTCTTTTCATTCAGTACGGAGTCATGACTGTTTCTTATGGTATGGTCCACTTAGGATGATAGGATCTTGATCTGCTTCATTTTTGGCATCTCAGTGGGCTCAGAGTCAGGGATCCAGTTGACCGCGTGGTTCTGGGAATCCACCCACTCCGTAATATGGTAGGCCCCACCATGATGTAGGTGTTTTGTTGCACACCGTTGATTTATTTTTTCAGCTCATTTTAGGACATCCAGAGAAAAAAAAAAAGAAAAGAAGAAAAAAAAAGGTGCACACTACAGAGAAGACAGTGGAGATTGAATGGTATACTTAAAATAAGAGTGACATGTCCAAATTAAAAAAAGGAAAAGAAATCGTATGTCTAATGTTGTCTCCCATATCTGGCCAACAAATGGGGTTGAGGGAGTGCTAAGATGGCCTAGGTCCGACAATCATCCTCTACTAGTAGGTCATGCAAATTGTGAAGATGATGTAGGCAATGGGAGTGCCGCTGGATGATAGTAAACCTTTCAATGTCTAAGTCAAATCGGCAGAGCTCAGACAGGGAGATAATAAGGGTCACCCAAATGAGCGTACCTTTGCTCGAAGTCCATGACTATGTTTATGGATTGAGGTGATAGGACCTGGCTCTAACAATCCCAAATAGACACCCTAGCTTGCAGCTTCCAATTATGGAAGCGTGGGCACGGTCATTGGTGCTGACAATCTTAGCCTGACATACTAGGCTTGCAACAATTATTAGGTATAGGTACAGGTTTTGGACCTATCACCCTCCATGTGTCACATCAGAGGGCTTTAAAGTGTATTTCTCGCACCTCCTCTTAGAGGAGGTTAGCTTAGTCTTGTCAAGAAGTGAAGCTCGGGATCTAAGCTCCCCCTCTAGGCTCCTCGCTCGAACCATTGTCCTCGGGTCGTGAGATCGGCATTTACTTGTCGATCTAGCTAAGTCGTCACCCCTGATTCGGGGCGGCCGAGTACTTGTAGATAGCTACTCGACCCTTTATCTGAGGGAGTACTAAAGACATGAAATTGGAGCTCGCAGATGTTGATAAGACTGCAGTAGGAAGCTTGGTGGTTGCTGTGCCCGACCTCAAGGGTTTGTAAATCTTGCTTTTGTTTTTATTTTTTTTTTCTTTTTCCAAATGCCAAAAGTTGAGTATATAACTAGACAGACGGAGTGGATTTTACATATAAAACATGGTGGGCTACACAGAACTAGGGTGTTTTTCTCGCTTCTTTCAGCAGGCGTTGCACAAGATCCAGTGCATTCGCACAAACCATTAGACCTCTCCGGACAGTAATACTATAGCATACTTGTTTTTCGAAGCCCGTAAAAGCTTATGTGCCCACAATGTTCTCCTTGTTACATTCACTCCATCCATCAGTTTTGCACCTCAATGATAGGTCCTGGCTCAAAAAATAAAAAATATTGAAAATTTAGGTGGGCCACACCAGCAGGAACAATGGAAATGGAATGCCGTTGGTGGATTTGTGTGTGAGATCACCATGGTGTGTATCTTTCATCATATCTGTACAATTGTTGTCGCTCACAGGAATGGAGGAAACAAAATCACGATAACTTAAAGAGGTTTAAAGCAAAAAATTACTGTCTTACCATTGGTTTGGACTACATTTTTTTTTTTCCAGCTGATATTTTGTACTGAAGTTAACATAGTGATTGTAACCTGATGGACGGATTGGATTCCACATATACAGTATAGTGGGCCCGACAAAGCTTGGATGTTGGAGGCAAAGTGTCGATACTAGCAAAGCGTCCATACTGAGTTGTGGAGGGGTCTACCGTGATGTATTAGTTTATCCGCACTGTCCATCCCTTTTCTATGACATTTTAAGCCATTAGATGAGAACGAGGCAGATCTAACAAACATGTCGACCATACTAAAGATGACCCTTGCATTTAATGTTAAGGAGAATTTAATGCAACCTAAGCTCACTATTTGGTGTGGCCGACCTTAGCATTGGATCTGCCTAATTCTCTCTCATGGCTTAAAATGACAGTACAAAATGGACAGCATGGATAAACAGATACATCACGGTGGGACCCTCCACAGCTTAATTTGGAAGCACGTGTACGATCACGAAAGCCTCCCGTGACAGTTTTTTAGAGGGTATTATAAGGAAATGAGGCCACTTTTTTGGATATTGAGGGCCAAACTTTTCTCGATATTCTAGCTTTATGGTAGATAATAGTTCTTCAGTGGGCCCCACTTTTGAACGCCCTTTTAAAATAGGTGGTGGAGAGGGAAGGGCATTTCCCACCGTTGAATGTGCTGGCGCTTTGCCACACACACGTCATCTTCACGGCCAGAATGGACGGTGCTCCTGCTGCGATGCATATCTGACCAATGCGGGCAATTCATCCAACGCCCATCTGATGAAATGCTTGAATTCAGCACGTGTGTCGTACTGGCAAGCGTGCTAATACTTTAGAAATGCTTATATATGAGTTGTTTTCATGAATAGTTGCAACTCCATGGAGGGGGCGGGTTGGACCGAGTTCACAGAGTCATGCCAAGCCCAACCAAAACCTCCAGAGGAGTCTGGACCGGTCTGACCCGACCAGAACTAGCTAATGTGTTCAATACCCAACAAGATTCAAGTTGGGCCGGGTCCAATCGGGTTTTAAATCGGTTAAACTAACAAATGAAGTGAAATATCTAACCATCAAATATCTACCAACAGAATTTTTAACTATTAAAATAACCCTAGTGAAATAAAGTTTAAAATGGTATGGTCCACCTGAGCTTTGGATATGATACACTTTTTGTCTCAATGCCTAAAATGAGCTGGAAAAATGGATAGATGGAGTGGATAAACCACATACATTCACAGTAGGCCCAACTCAGTACGCAATCCGATTTCTTGTACAGGAAGCAACATGATACGCATAGCCTGGATGGCCCAATTACCAGCATTTGTAGATAAAATAGAGTCTATGAAGAACCTACCCATATATTTATATATAATATAATAAATATAATAAAGCCTCTATCATTCATAGTATCTATAAAAGAGTCGGTTATGCGATTCCGAACCGTTTCCCTGTACGCAACCTCTCTATACCATCACCTGCACCCACGTGGCACGTGAGTGGACGAGCGAGCCATTCGTTAGCGGGGAACCATGAAGATGAGCTGGCGATCAACTCATCGGGCAGGCCATCCCGGTCTGAACAGCGGGTTGTTGGACTCATCAGATTCGGCAGTCACTCTCCGGTCCCGTGTTGGAGAAGCTCTGTGGGCCCACTATAATGTATGTGTTTTATCCACTAGGTCCATCCATTTTGCCAACTCAATTTAGGGCATTAACCCAAAAATAAGGCAAAACCAAATCTCTGGTAGACCGCACGATAGAAAACAGTGGTGTTTGACTATTAAAATTTTTTTGAGGGGCCATAAAAGCTTTGGATCAAGCTGATACTTGTGGTTTCCATTCATCCACGTCTGTGCGACCTAATCAACGGGTTAGATACCAAATAAACGTTAAAGCGGTCCGTAGGAAGTTTTTGTGGTGTGGTCCACTTGAGATTTAGATTTGCCTCATTTTCACGGCTTATGCCGTGAAATGAGCTGGAAAATTGGACGGACGGCGTGATAAAACACATACATTAACGTGGGGACCACAGAGCTTTTCCAGCATCGACGTTGTTACTGGAGGGGGATTACCGAATCCAAGACCCTCCCAACATCAGTGAAACCGCAGCGCTTTAGGCCATCTGCACGGTGAGGCCCACCTCATGCACGGCTAGGATGTGCTACACTCGTAAAGGTACATGTGGGGCCCAACAGATCTCATTAGGAAAAAAAAAAAAATTCAAAGACACAAACACATCATTAACTCTGTAATCTTTACTTAAGAAAACCCCTAACGGAAACCAAACAAGCCAAGAAACCCAACGCGGACTACTCTATCAAGTGATCCGCGGACCACAAAATAATTTCAAACCCGTCTGGCCGATTCGTGCTCCACAGCCTTCATAAGGAAGCTGTCATTCTCAAGCGCAATCTGGATCGGCGAGTCCCCGATCCCACGTGCGACCGCCAACAAGATCTCCTTCATCTCAGCCTTAAACTCCTCCAGATCAACGCTCCCGCTCTGATCCGCATCGAACTTCTCAAAAACCGCGTCATCAGGATTGCCGATTTCCTCGCCCGTTTCAGCGTCCGCCCCACGATCCGGCAGCGGCCCGAAACCCTTCAGCAGCTCCGCACGTGAAAGGAGGCCGTCGCCGTTAACGTCGAGGGTTGAGAACCGCTCTTCTATGCATTTGTTGAACGCGGCACCATCCTCGACGAAAGCCGTTACCGTTACTCCGTTGACGACTGCTACGCTCATATCTTCAGACGCTTCTCGTCTTCTATGGTTTTGGCTCTACTGTGGAAGGTGCGCTTATATAGAGTCTGGGGTTGGTTCGCGTGTGGGTTTGCTTTTCGTTGCACGCGGCCAGTTCTTGCGGTATATATGCGCTTGCTCTTTTCAGGTGCCACGTGGCTTCTTGTGGTTGGAGGGGTGGTTTATACGCGCATATTCCAAGGTTTCGGTATATGTTCTTTTCTCACTGGCGATGTTCTGACCGACTTCTGGGTGAGTTTTTTTATACACACCGCTTGCACGCGCACTGGAAAGGGCGCGGATTATTGGTCCGTACCTAGCAAGTAACGTACAGGGGCTTTGAGGGTCCACCGTGATGTATGTTTTTAATCCATACCGTCCATCCATTTTTTCATATCATTTTAGGGTAAAAGACCATAAACGAGATAGTTCCAAAGCTCAGGTGGACCACACAATGTAGATTAAAAACCTACGGTTGAAAGCTTTTTGGGTGCTAGAGAAGTTTTAGATCAAGTTGATATTTGTGTTTTCCCTTCATCCAGGTACATGTGACCTTATGAACTGGTTGGATGGTAATTAACCATCACAGTAGGCCCTGAGAATGTGTCAATGGTGGATATCATTATCACCGCTGTTTTCTATGGTGTGGTCCACTTCAGCCTTGGATCTGCCTCATTTTTGGGCATGAAACCCAAAATGATATGGAAAAAATGGATTAACGGAGTGGATAAAACCTATACATCAAGGTGGCTTCTCGGAGCTTTCCTAGCTAGAGATGGGCGGGGTAGTACCCAATCCCCTCCCAGGTCGAATCAAACTGTTCAAATCGTGGCTTGCTGTTGATCGATGATATATTTGCAATTGGCATGGAATGATGTCCTAGCTGCCAGTGGACATGAAATGGACCGTTGAATGTGAAAAACGATTAAGCTGGATTTTGATTAAACGCCTATGGACAATGTATACTAGGATTTGGACGGTTTATTTTTATTTATACGTCAGCCATGCATGCAGTTTCTAAGTGCATGTGTATGTACTATCGTACTCTGCAGAGTATTAATCAATTCCGCGAAATTTTTGCCGCATACGCGCGTACGGCATGAAGTCGTCAGCTGCAGCACTGGAATACGCGGGAGCGATTTGGGTGGATCCCTAACTGTGGAGCTCCCTGTGATGTATATTCTTTACATCCAAACTGTCCATCTATTTTGACGGCTCATTTGAGGGCATGACCTCAAAAAATGAAGCAAATCCAGGTCTTAGGAGACCATACTACAGGAAACAGTCTTGATTGAATCCTCACCATTAAAAACTTCAAGAGGGCCACCGGAATGTTTATTTTCCATCCAACCTGTTGATAATAAGGTCACAAAGACCTAGATGAAGAGACCACACAAATATCAGGCTGATCCAAAGATTTTGTTTCCCATGAGAAGTTTTTAATGGTAGATTACCACTGTTTCCTATATTATGGTCCACTTGAATTTGGATTTGCTTCATTTTTGTTATAATACTCTAAAATGAGTTTTCAAAACAGATGAATGGCTTAGATATAAGAAACATACATCAAGGTGGACCCCACGTTCAGGGATCTACCCACCTCAGTGGATCCGCGCTCGTAATACGCAGGCACTTAAAGTTACACACGTGTCATACATCAAGTCAAATTAAACTGTCACAATTTTATTTTCCAGCGTGGATGTATCATGCACTAAAAACTACGTTTATTTGATAATCTTACCATCAGATTGGTCAAAAATTAAATTATGCAACGGTCCTATTTCAATCAACATATGTCCATGAATCAGAGGTTAGTATTATTCAAACAGTTCTATTTTGGTAGTGTGATTTATCTACGGCGAGATCCACAACTTAGTCGGTTCAATTTGAAAAAGGGTACGCCAAGTGTACGATTGATGGGTGCCTGCGTATCAAGTGTCATTCGCTGCTAGAGTATCAGATAACTGATTGACAGAAGACCTTTCTCCCCCCTCCTCACCGACCGTTGCTTCTAGAAAAGTATTATCTTAGCTTAGGAGTTACGAAAAGGATGCGGCGACCGTGATACGGTCCTCAGACCATTCATTTGGTGGGGCTCACACATGGACGCGGATTAGCTACTGACAGGTTGCGTAGCTATAACCCTAGTGAAGTGACATCACCAGCTTCTGTGGGCCCCACCCTGATGTATGTGTTGTATCTATGCCTGCACACGGTCGGGTTGAGCCCAACCCACCGAACCTAAATATATTTAAATGTTCAGGTGGTGACAGGGTTGGGCTGACACAACCATAACCCTATTCTACTTGTAAAAGGGTCAACCTTAACCTGTTAGGACTATGTTCTATGGTGTGGTCCACCTAAAATTTGAGTCAACTTCATTTGTGGTATCATATTCTAAAATAATCTTTCAAAATAGCTGGATGGCGTGGATTTAAGACACATAGTTAAGGCCACCTACCTTGGTGGATCTCAGATGTCACCTAATCCTCTCCTTGTGAGTGTGCTTGGGTGAGAGCTAGTGAGACCTGGAACCAGCCATGTGGGTGAGACGCTGGCTATGAGGATCACCTCGAAGTATATATTGTAAATCCATGCCGTCCATCTATGTTTCCATATTATTATAAGACATGGTCCCAAAAAAGAAGAGATAAAAACTTTAGGTAGACCACACCACAAAAATCAGTGGTCATTGAACTCTCACCATTAAAAGATTCTAGAGTCCACCCTACTATTTATTGACCATTCAACCTATTGATAATGCCATATAGGTATTTCTAAAAGCAATAAACTAGTATAAACGGGGCGGTTCGGGTTGGGGTACTGGTCGGGTCGGGCGGGTTTGGCATGTACCCTAAACCTTACCTAAATTAAAAGCGGTCCAACTGCATCCACCCAAGACCGGACCGTTTTCTCAGCCAGGTCGGGACGAATCAGGTTTTTACTGGGTCGAGTCAAGCGGGTTAATCGAGCAAATGTGCAACCCTCCACACCGTTCATCCATTTGGAGAGATCATTTTTATGGCATGAGCCAAAGAATTAGGCAAGATGTAAATCTCAAGTGAACCTCACCAAAGAAAACAACGGGATTGATCTCCTACCATTAAAACCTTCTTGGGACCACTGAAGTTTTCAATCAAGCTGATATTTTTGTTTTCCCTTCTTACATGTCAGTGTGAACTTATGAACATGTTGGATCTCAAATAAACACCATGGTGAACCCAAATAAGGTTTCAACGATCTCTTCACTGTCCCCGCTCTTTTCTTTGGTGGGGTCCACTTGAGCTTTGAATCAGTCTAATTCTTTAGATCATGCCCTAAAATGATCTCTCCAAATGGATGAACCATGTGGATACAACGCATACATCATTGTGGGACCTAAATAAGCTGGTGACGTCACTTCAGTAGCGTTATAGCTACTCAACCTATCAGTAGCTAATCCGCGTCCCTCAGACACACACCCTTCCGAATTGTCCACACGTGACATGGATCTCAAACCAGTTATGAGACGGACCTCAAACGCACCTCTAGATGCCGCCACAAGTTACATGGCCCAAAATTAGGCTAGTCGACAACTCATAGGTGGACCACACAACGAAAAAGAGTTAACGGTCTGAAAATTCGTGCCAATTGTCCACATTTGATGTTCACGTTGTTGACCCACTTGTAAGTGACCATATTTGATTTACCGACCCGATTATCTTCACTGTGTCACACATGATGCATGGCTTAGATTTCATATCTGCACACAAGCTAATATGCCACATGTATAAACACGTGTAGAGATGTCCATGTATTACACAGGGTTGCAACGGGCGGGATTGGGTGCTACCCCCACCAGAACCTAGCTAAAGACGGGCGGTCCTGGCAGGGGCTCGGTGAGGTCCATCATGATGTATGTGTTTTATCCACTCCATCCATCCATTTTTATAAATCAGTCTAGGGCATGAGCCCAAAAAGGAGGGATATCGAAAGCTCAAGTGAACCACACCACTTGAAGCACTGGGGACAATGGTGCCCACCATTGAAACCCTCTTAGGGCCTACCATGATGTTTATTTGTTATTCAACCTCTTCATATGGCCACATGGACATGGATGAAGGGAAAACATAAATATCAGCTTGATCCAAAAGTTTTGCATCTTCTAGAAGTTTTCAACTGTAAGCCTTTAATCCAATTCCCACAATTTCCTACGGTGTGGTCTATTTGTGCATTCTATCTACCTTCTTTTTGGACTCGGTAGCTAAAATGATACATAAAAATGAATGGACGGCATGGATAAAACACATACATTACAGTGGGTCCTGCAAAGCCCCTAGTGGGACCATTCGTCTCTAGCTAGGTCCTGGAGGGGAGCGGATTAGGTGAGACCCCAAATCCACTGAGGTGGGTGGGACCCTGACTGTGGGGCCACTGTGATGTATGTGACTACATCCATGTCATCCATCCGTATTGAAAGCTCATTCTCAGTGAGATCGAAGCCAAACAACATGGATTGAGGTTAAGAACACTTAGAGGAATTAGTTTGAGTGGGAGAGATAAAATTCGGATTAATCCACAAGAGTAGAGCAAGTAGTGTGTGTGATGAGAACAAGAATAAAAAATGGCTAAGGCATTAGGGATCCACCTTTAGTTAATTCACAATGTTGATTCTTAGGTTTAACTATAATGCAATTAGAATCGAATAAAGATTTATCCCAATCGGAAGATGAAACGATTAAACAACTTAAATATTTTATAAAAGATAGTGATATTGATCGATTGATTTGATCATGAAGTATGCGTTAATTGATCATAAGAAATTTCAAGCATCCAATGTGCCCGGAGTCGACAATGAATCATGGAATTATACAGATCAACAACTTTGTCAAAAAGTCAATCGATAAAGATCACAAATCATAAGATTGGATGCACACTTACTAGATAGGATGCTTTGATTGACCGACCCAACCGTTAAGATTTCATCCATCGATCGCAGGAAATCCAAAGCATCCATTGTGCCCGGAGTTTACAGTGGATCAATGAATTTTACAGATCGATGACATTACCTACACCAGCTCGATGATCGTAGAGAATCCAAAGCATCCATCGTGTCTGGAGTTGATGATAAATCAAAAGACTTTATCAATCATAAATTTACTAATTGGTGCACAAGGAATCCCAAGTATCTATCATGCCCAGAGTTAATGATTGATCAATGGGCGTACATAACAATAGCTTCTTCTGAGGTAGATAATCACACCAATCAAACAAAAAACACCAACATTCACACTACTATTATTGAACCAAGAGAACCAAAGCTTGTAAATTCACCAAAGGCTTCACCTCTAGCCTAAGCTAGAGGTTTAGCCCACCATTCTATTAAAAAAAAAAAAAAAACTAAAATTTCACAAACTACAAAAGAAAGAAAGAAAGAAAAACTAGAAAAGAGATGAGTTGTCGATAATGGGATGAGAGGGATGATGATATAATGAGAAATGAGAAACCCATTTTATAGGACAAAGGAGAGAGAAGTTACTTGAAAACTAACTAAGAGTTTCCTTAGTATACAAGTGTAGTAAGTTACTTAGAGTTTAAGTATGGTGAGTCCATTAGAGTCTAAGTATGGAGAGGAGAGAGAATTTATTTAAGATCACACATGTGAGAGATGATGTGTGAGAGATGATGAACTCCTTTGCAAGCTTGACATGTGTGAGAAGTGGAGCTTCATCTTGCTGTCCACATGTTGGGCCAGTTGATGGTGGGCTTCCAGGGTGACGTTCATCAGCTTCTAAGTGGGGTCCACTTCATCATCACCGTCCATTCCAGCTGGACGACAGCCACATCTCCACCCTCGTGTGCGACCAAGGATCACACGTGCAGGACCCACTCCATCATCGCCGTCCCATCCTTCAGAGGAAGTCCTGGGCAGCAACCCTCCTACACACGTGTAGCTGCTCCAAGGAGCTTCTAGCCCTTCAACCATCCCAGCCGTCCATCAGATGTTGTCTACGACACCAGCGTCCCTACCCACCAAGCTATTGGACGCCCACCAGACCGTCCATCCATCTGACGTCAGCCAGCAAAGGGCCACTCAATCATTAGCCGTCCAGTGGACCCCACCATCTCCATTCATCGTCCAGCTCTACAGTAAAGGATGTTTTTTTTCCAATGGCCATTAGAAATCCCAGCTGAGCAACAGTCAACTTCATCTGGCCGTCCATTCAAGTGACCAGCTGATGGAGATCCAATTCCACCGTCCAGTAAAGGTGGACCCAACTTCAACGGTCAGTTGATCTCCATCTTAGCCTAATCTCCACCGTCAGCCAGCAGCTCCCTCTCCAAGCTTTACCTACGATGGATGAATTCCTCCAACACGTGTGCGGCTGTCCAAGCACACCTATTGTTAGTGATTCCCCACCGTCGATTAAGGACCAGCATCTGAAACTGCAGCAGTTCTACCAACGTCAAATCAACACATCCAGCTGATGGTGAAATCCAGTCGTCCACGCATCCCATGGTCTAACAACCTGCAGCTAGATAGGCTGAGCTTTAGTTGCTATGCATGCAAGCAAGAAGCAACTCCTCCCACTCTTTCACACATGTGTATCTACCAAAGAATTCACCCACCCCCACATGTGTGTAGGCTAGAAAAGCTTCTCTCTTCTCTTTTCTGTACTTAGATCCTAAGGAACACACTATACTTAAACTTTAAGTGCGTGTTTGGTGCATGGTATTAGAGGGGATGGGATGGTATTAGGTGGGATTAACATCATTTATTGTACAATGATTACATGCCTGGTAATCCCATGGTATTTTCATATCCAATCCCATGTTTGGGATCAAATACTTACCATGGAAAAACCATTGGATTAAGCAAAATCCCGTTTGGCGGACCATGGAATTGCAATCAAAGGACCAAATTCACAACGGATGTCCGTCACTTGAACATGTTCATAACCATAGTGTCATGTATAAAGGACTTATATGGATGGATGGCATGGATAAAACACATGCATCAATGTGGGGCCCACGTGTGTGGGATTTTGAAATCCCATGGAAATCCCACATGGGATCCAATGCAATTCCATCCCACCTAATCCCAAGCCTCCATCCTCCCTAAACATTATATGAAATTTGCACGGAACCAAATGCAATTCCATCCCACCAAATCCCATCTAATACCATGCCCCAAACACCCCCTAAGAAATTCCCTACACTTAGACTCTAAGGAAACTCTTTACTTAGTTTCCAAGTAAATTCTCTCTCCCTTGTCCTATAAAAGGAGTTGCTCACTTCTCATCTAATCATCAAATTCTTCTCATCTTCTCTTCTTTTCTTTCTTTCTTTTGTAGAGTAGAGTAGCATTTATTTATTTATTTATTTTTATTTTTTTTTGTAAAAGTTCAGTTTTCCATTTTGTAGAATGGTTGGCTAAACCTATAGCTAAGGCTAGGGGTGAAGCCTTTGGTGAGATTTATAAAGTTCGGCTATCTTGGTTCAACAATGGTGGTGCTTAAATGTTGGAGTTCTCCTTTGATTGATTGATGTGGTTATCTATCTCGACGGAAGCTATTGGTGTGTACGACCCCTTGATCCATCGTAAACTCTGGGCACGATAGATGCTTGAGATTTATTGCACATCGATTAGTTAGTTCATGATCGATAAAGTCCTTTGATTCATTGTCGACTCCAGGAACGATGGATGCTTTGAATTTCCTACGGTCATCGAACTGGTGCAAGTAAAGTCATCGATCTGTAAAATTTCTTGATCCACTGTAAACTCTGGGCACAGTGGATGCTTTGGATTCCCTGTGATCGATGGACGAGATCTTAACAGTTAGGTTAATCAATCAAGGCCTCCTATTTTGTAAGCATGCATGTAGTCTTATGAATTGTGATCTTATCGGTTGTCTTTTTTGGCAAAGTTGTTGATATGTATAATTCTTTGATCCATTGTCGACTTCGGGCACAGTGAAAGCTTGGAATTCCATGCATTCAACTAACGAGTACTTCATGGTCAGATCAATCAGTTAAGATCACCATCTGTTATGAAATATGCAATGGTTTAACAATTTCATCTTCCGATTGGAATAGATCTTTATTCGATTCAAGTTGAGTTATAGTTGAACCAATGAATCAAACGTTGTAATGAACCAAAGGTGGATCCCTAATGCCTTAGCCGTTTCATATTCTTGTCTTTTCAACACAAACATCTTGCTCCACTCACGTGGATAAATCATATTTCACATCTCTCACCTAAACCAATTCCTCTAAGCGTTCTTAACTCCAATTTCTGTGGTTCGACCTCAAGTCTCACCGAGTATTTATTACTTTGCTACCTGCACTTAGGTGTCCCTTTTCAATCATACTAATCCGAGAGGCTTTGGCTAGGGCATCAACTCTAAGGAATGGAAGTGCCATCTTCATTTCGTCGACTCTGATCCCCTTTGAAGGATTTTGTGGACAACAACCTCTCGATGCCTTACCCACGCGGTGTTTTGCCTCTCTCGAGACGCTTTTTCTTTTGTTGTTGATTGAGATGTGGGGTATTGGTATGATTGAAATGATATTTTGTGAGACTGGAGTCGCCACTAACTAATTACTACAAATCTACGTCAGTTAGACCCCATAGAAACGCTTAAGAAAAGGGACTCGAAGATTCCTGATCTTAAGATGACTCTTTGAACTGCGTCTAAAGATTTGGAATAAGGACCACGTTTACAAAGTGAGAAGGGAGTATATGCTACACAATGCTAATGCTGAGTTGGACAAAACTGGTTGATAGCTGAGTAGACGGAGGTGTCGCAAGGGGTTGGCTATAGTGGCTCAGGTTAGAAGCTAGATGGCTTAAAAGGCTAGGGCTAGGATGAACTAAGCCTAGGCTAAGCTCACTTCTTCACTCTTACTCTCCTTGGTGGAAAGGTGGCTAAGCTAGATAACTAAGGCTATTACCAAGGGCTAGGCTAGGCTGGGACCAAGGTTAGGCTTAAGATGAGAGAGGTTTAGGCTAAAGAGGAGGGACTTTTGGTGAGTTGTGGATGCTTCAAATGTAAAGAGGATTTTATGCAATTTGTGACAAGTTCAGGGGCAACATATGCTTAGATGGTTGAGATTGAAGACTGGATGGGATGGTAAGATTGTAGTTTTGGCTTAGGAGAAGGGCATCGGAGCAATTGCACATTTCTCGCACACTTAAGGGTTATAAACGGGCTCTTGCACGATTTAGGGAGGAAACAGCTCGGAGAAGAGGGCTGCATGTGGCTGGCGATACCTTGGGTACCGATAGCCTCCAGAGAGGTCTCCTGCTTTGGCCAGTCCCTCCCTCAAGCGGTGTGTCATGCCATGCTTTGAGGTTTTGGTCCCCTTTTGTTTCACCCTGGGAACTCTGATCTGGGCTTCTCTTTGGGCCTAGGCATTTTTGGGCTTTTATGTGTTTTGAGTTTAACAAGGCGAGTTGATTGGGCTAATAGGTAGGGGTGTGCTGACTGGGCGAGTTGACTCAGTGGGTTGACTCGCTAAGTTGGCTCAAGGTTTTAGGTTTTCAAGATTTTAAGTTTTGGGACTTGACTAACTAGGTTGACTGGGTAGAGTTGAGTTAGGGTTTTAGGCTTGGATAGGGTTGGCTCTAAGGTTTAGGACTAGGGTTTGGGCTTAAGATTAGCCATCGAATCGAATGAGATTGGTCCAACTTTCAACTAGCTTATCGGTCCAAGGTGGGGTGTCTACATCTGTATGAATTCAAGGCACATACATCATTGTGAGCCCCACCATCAGGGTCCTAACCTCGGTGGATCCGGGGTCTCACCTAATCCTCCGGGGTCTCACCTAATACGCTCCCGTCTTGGAGATGGGAGTACCCAATCTGCTTCCAGTTGCAACTTGGGTCGAGTCGAGTTGGGTTGGGCTCGGTTGAGGCTTCCGGCAATCGGACCCGAGCCGAACGCGACTCCGCATACAGCTTTTTCCTGTAATCTCCTATATTACTTATATTGTTAAAGATTAACACATTCAACGATCATATTTCAGTAAATAAGTGTCCATTAATCGGAAGATAGGAATGGTTCAACAATCTGATTTAGGGCCTGTTGTGGGTAAATCCGAGCTGACCTCAAGTCACAAGGAAAGCCCATAGTCCAGCGGGCCCAGGTACAAGTCCTCAAATCTGACCTTAGACTGGGCTGATGACCTGACGACCTGAGACCTGACGACCTTATGACCTGAGACCTCCAGGACGACCTAACGACCTTCCGACCTGAGACCTCTAGGACGACTTGACGACCTGCACCTGAGACCTCCAAGATAACCTGACGACCTGAGACCTCCAGGACGACCTGACAACCTGATAGGAGCGCGACAGATCAGGGACGAGTCTGAATAAATCGGACACGTCTCCGAGAGTTACGGCCTTACAACCACGACTGTTGAGATCTTAGGCTTCAGCCAGAAAAATAGGCGAAAGATCTAGAGAATTGTCGAGGAATATGGGAACATCTCCCATAACTACAGAACAGCCCAAGGATCGCGCTGATTCGAGAATCCCTCCCCTGAAATTACAGCTTCAAAAATGAAATACAACTCTGCAACCTAAGTCTATAAATGGACACGTCCTCTTCATTATCAAGGTACGATACAAAAACTGATCTAAAGAGAGATATTTAATCTTTCAAGATCCAACTAACTTATGCATCGGAGGGCTAACAGCTGGACCCTAGCCACCCCCTTAGCTTTCTTTTGTGCTCTATAGGGTCTAGGAAACCTTCAGTCCAGATCTAGACCACACAACTGTAGAAGATCAGTTGTATCCATCCGTCCAAGTTGGAGGTCACCTCATCTCATCTGTTGACCAATTGGAGGTCACCTCATCTCATCTGCCGACCAGTTGGAGGGCACCTCATCTTTTCTGTTGACCAGTTTTCAGCATCAACAGATTGGCGCCGTCTGTGGGAACAACAAATTTGTGTTCTCACCATTTCTAAGCTCGGCACACGATTCTAGTT